>VUQI01060673.1:0-15150 GCA_015106735.1 Paratilapia polleni
AAAAGCACCTGAAGGACTCTCAGACTGTGAGGAACAAGATTCTCTGGTCTGATGAAACCAAGACTGAACTGTTTGGCCTCAATTCTAAATGTTATGACTGGAGGAAACGAGGCACCGCTCATCACCTACCCAATACCATCCCAACAGTGAAGCATGGTGGTGGCAGCATCATGCTGTGGGGGTGTTTTTCAGCAGCAGGGACTGGGAGACTGCTCAGGGTTTGAGGGAAAGCTGAATGGAGCAAAGTACAGAGATATCCTCAATGAAAACCTGTTCCACAGTGCTCAGGACCTCAGACTGGGCTGAAGGTTCATCTTCCAACATGACAATGACACTAAGCACACAACGAAGACAACACAGGAGTGGCTTAGAGACAACTCTGTGAATGTCCTAGAGTGGCCCAGCCAGAGCCCTGACTTGAACCCTATCAAACATCTCTGGAGAGACCTGAAAATGGCTGTCCACCAACAGTCCCCATCCAACCTGACTGAGATTGAGAGGATTTACAAAGAAAAATGGCAGAAAATCCCCCAATCCATGTGTGCAAAGCTTGTTGCATCATAATCAAAAAGACTGCAGGCTGTAATTGCTGCCAAACGTGCATCAACTAAGTGCTAAGGGTCTGAATACTTATGTAAATATGATATTTCAGTTTTTTCTTTCTAATAAATTTTCAAAAAATCCTAAAATTCTGTTTTCAATTTGTCATTATGGGGTACTGAGTGTAGATTAATGAGAAAAAAATACAGAATTTATATTATAAATATAATAACATAAGATTTTTAAAAACATCTAGCAATATTGCTTCAGCAATAAAGGCCATTTTTTTTTCGGCATACAGTAAATGACACTACATCTAATCGCATTACTTTACTTTGCCTTCATTTTTTTGCATCTGCATTTAATCTGGTACAGTTTCTAACACTGGTCTTCAGGTATCAGGTAGAAGGCAAGAAAAACTTCACAGACAGATACTGTACTGTGTAGCAGGACCAATGCTAGTTCTATACCTAGATGGTGCAGAGCCGGCCCAAGGTTTTATGGGGCTTTAAGCAGAATTTGATTTGGGCCACCTGCGCCCCTCAAACCCATCACCCATCAGTATTAACTGTATATTCTTCATGCTTGATCATTAGTGCATTATACATCTAACACAACCATTATCTTGGCATTTGTATATAACAATGCAAACAGACAATATTAACTAAATTAAATCTCTTGTGTTCATGCAAGTTCAGTATGTCTTTTAATTATATTTGGTGTATTGTCTCGTATTACTGGGGGACAGGCGGCGGCGGCGGAGGAGTAACTTCTAAACGTATTCCCTCCGGTTACTTTTATTTTATGCTTCAGTGTGACTTGCTACAAGTGAATCCTCGGCAGTGACCACCTCGGCGAGCTCCTGCCTCTCTGTTGTGCATCCACGCCCGGCTCCATGTTAGAACCCTCCTCTTCCTCCTGCTCTACATCTGGTTCGGCTGAGGCCAACAGTGCTGGGCTGCGATGTGGCGAGCTACACGCGAACAGAGAGGAGGCCGGCTGGCGTCAAAGCAGTCTGGGAGGATGATGATGCAATCATCAGCGGAGACTGAGGTCGTCTGGTTGCTGACATGATGATATTTGCTGACTTCATTACATGAGAACTTCTTCACTAACGGCTCATAATTTTAATTTAAACCATAAGTGAGAAGGAGTCTCCTCATCCCAGTCTTTGTTTCTACCCTCCTGTCTCTTCTTGAGCATCCCTCATATTTTATGTGGGATCACAGAGCATAAATTCTTTGTCCTCATCACTGTGTTGTGAACTGACATGCAGGTTTTTATTCTCTGGTTCCAGAGGAGAAACTCGCAAAAAAAAAAAAAAAACAATCACTAAAATGAGCATTTAGATATTGCAAAGATGTTCCAGGATCCACAAATGCTGTAATAAGCACTTACAGCATTTGTGAGGAGGGACAATTAGTTATAAAGTTCAGTTACAGCCCTGAATTCTGGAGGTTCTGCAGTAACCTGGCCCTGTGTCCTCTTCCTGGGTGATCTGGTTTAGACCTGTATTTGCAGGTAGAACTGAAGTCCCAAGTCTATTGGCACAGATCTTATTTCCTTCTTGCACCCTCTGTCTTCTCAGACTCATCTGTCTTCTCAAAGCTTGGATCCGGTTAAACAACTGGAAATGTGCTATAGTAGAATTTAAAATAAGGGCTTAGTGACCAAGTACACTATACAAGATGTTCATAATTAAGAACTGTTAAGCTCCTCACCCTTTTGTAGTGTATAGGATTTCACAGGCCCTATGAGATTCAGCAGTACTGGGAATAGTGGGTGTGTTAGTGGGCAGTGCTTGGGTAACAAAAGTTCATTCATCAGGTGAGACTAATATCAAAGCACTTCTTCAGGATTCCTGAACCTGTAGCTGCCTGGGTGATGTGGACTTGAATTTCTGGTATTTAATGAGCAAGTATACATAAGACAAAGCTTATGATATTTTTATGGTGGCACCTGGCTTTGTAGTGGAATTGTGTGCAGTGGTATTGGAGTGTGGTCACTTAGTTAGGGTGAGTGGTAATTTGGTAACTTTAATCGTGCCCCACATTGTAGCCTGCATGTGGATTCACTTAAATTAAAATGAAATAAAAGTCCAGTAAATAAAATCCACTATTTTTCCCATGTCTGAGTAAATGTTTCATAATTGACAAACATTAATAGAGCAGTCCTAGCTGTCTTACCTGCACACTGACAAAACCATGATATTTTTATCATGCTTTTACCCTTCATGTCATTGTTTGGCTATTTATCCGTAAAGACCAGAAACTCAAACTGAAACCAGAACTTGAAAAAGGGTGAAGGGGACTAGCAGGCTGATTGGTGAGCTACCGGACAGATACAGCACTTAGCTGGCTTGCTTGCTTGATTTATTTATTTATTTTTTTAATTGATGACCACTGAAAATAAATGATTTGGATAATGCTTCCAGTAGCATTAACATGAGTAATAAGATGGCTGCTGAATGGAGAAACTTGCTTCTAGAAGGACTTTACCCTTAAATAACTGATTAGCTTAGCACGAAGAAGCAATGTGTAATGACCACCACCTCATGAGATTTTGGGAGCAGAATGGACAGGACTAACTGAACACAGAGATGCAGCATGAGCATAAAGATATGGAGAGGAAAAACCAATGGACTGCAAAGTAATACTGAAATGCAGGATGAGAAGGAGCTGGAAGTGAAGTATAGAGATTTGGAAGAAATATGTGATCATATTATTGTCATGAGATTTCAGGAGAAGAAGGGTCAGGAGCAGCCAGATACAGAGATGCCATGCAAGCTCCAAGACATGGAGAAAAAAAAATTAAAAGGTCCTGTTCGACTGCTTGTTAACCCAAATATCTAATCAACCAGTCACATGGCAGCAACCCAATGCATTTAGGCATGAAGACATAGTCAAAACAAGCTGCTGAAGTTCAAACCGAGCATCAGAAAGGGGAAGAAAGGTGATTTAAGTGACTTTGGACGTGGCATGGTGACAGGCTGGTCTGAGTATTTCAGAAAGTGCTGATCTGGGATTTTCCCACACAACCATCTCTAGGGTTTACAGAGAATGGTCTGAAAGAGAGAAAATAATAAAAAAAAACAATGCACTGGAACATGGGTTTATGGAGCTCCTGATCGTTTAGTGTCCTCAGGGGATCCAAAAGTGCATTACCTGTGTATTTTAGCTAGTCAAGCACGTATTGTAAGACGTGCAGTGTGCCTTGATCTACATTTAGATGTTTGTCATTGACTGAAGAGGCAAATAGCTTATTGGCAGATTGACAGAGCATTATTTAATGCATATACTCTGTGGCAGAAGAGCATGGATCTGGGGTGGCTGTGGCTCAGGAGGTAGAGCGAGTCGTCTACTAATCGGAAGGTCAGTGGTTTGATCCCTGGCTCCCCTAGTCTGCATGCCGAAGTATCCTTGGGCAAGATACTGAACCCCACGTTGCTCCCGATGCATTCATCGGAGTGTGAGTGTGAGTGAATGTTAGTAAGCACCTAAGTATAGATAAAAGTGCTGTATGAATGTATGTGTGACTGGGTGAATGTGGCCTGTAGTGTAAAGCGCTTTGAGTACACAGAAACTGAGTAGAAAAGCGCTATATAAGTACCAGTCCATTTACCATCTTTGAAACATGGACAATCATATTTATAAGAAAATACTGATTAAGAAAACTCCACCGGAGGAATCATTCAAAGTAACAGAGGCGTACAGTAACTTAAAATCTGTCACACACACCAAACACAATGTCATTCAACATGTATCCTTCCGTAAAGTAATTATTGTGCCTTAAAAAAAAGGAGATGTAATGAAATAAAACATAACTGGTTCTATTATGAGACTGAGGAATGTGCTGTTAGAGACATTTCAGCTTGAGTTGGTGTTTAAAGACGTTTTCTGGTTTGCAGTCTGTGATTAAATGAGAAATGAGCAGAAATGCACGCAGACAGGGATGATGAAAGATGATGCAAAGCGGACGTTTTTCACTCTAACTGTGCTAAAGCCACGAAAAACATGACTCATCTCTAAAATCCTCTCTAAAAAGCAGCAAAAGAACATCTGTGTCTGAACAGTGATCTGCTGCGTACATTTCACATGTCAACGTCTAAAAAAATAGTACTTGGATATAACAAAAGATTGCATTGTTAGACAGATTTCACTACAACAACCAAGAAATGTCTTAAATATGTGCATCTTGTTCTTTTTACTTCACTTTGACCCTTAACCCCCAGAGTATCCATGTGGCTTTTTAGCATCTCCTTAACAAACATGAAGCCTCCTTCTTATATTGTACCTTGGCTGCAGAGTGTTGCTGGGTCTGGGATTATATGTCTCAAAGGCCCTGGATGCTGAGCCTGCTGATCTTGACACACCAGGTGATACTGCAGAACAGATGAAAAAGGAAATGCAAAAAGCACACGTTAGATGAGGAACAGAGCCTTATGTTGAAGCAGCAGATCCCTACAGCTGGTGTGCCATCTAACTTCCTGTCTTGCCACATTGGAGAAAATGTGTTTCCTATCTGGCCACAACACAGCAAACACTCCTCAAAGGGAGTCTAACAGCACACTGCAGGGTTTCTGCCAGAAATCTGTCACACCCAGCTGCTGCAGTGGAGAGCTGGAGATCAGTTTGGTTCAATTCAATGGCGCACATGATTCATGTAGTACTATAATACTAACTGCAAACAGACAATATTACCTAAATTAAATGGAAACTAACTGACTAGAGAGCTGACTGTAGGTTACCAACAATAAGGCCTGTGGTTTCCATACAACACCTAAGCTCAGCACACCTTGACTGAACTGATGATGCTTCTGTTTAACTAAAAACATTGTTAGTGAATGTTAATAACTAAAAGGTAATTATTCATGGTAACATACCTTCATCCTGCTGATGATGACTTTTGCGCACCTCCAGTGGCTGCCTGTGGCTCTGACAACAACCTACATTAATACAAATGAAAATGAAAATGGTTACCACCAAGGAGGTTGTTTAAATTATGAAATTACTGCTTAAAACTGTTTAACAAAACAGTTTGTTCTTCAACATCCACTCCCAGAATGGACGCCGATTACTATCAAATATTCGCTTAATTGAACCGGTTACAGCTACACACCTGATTTTCCCTCCTCCTTTGAACACTGAAGAGAAGATTTTACCAGAAACATACACCAGATTTTACCAGACTGCAGCAACCGGTGAGTCTTTTTTGTACAAAATGTGGGACTTTAAGTCTTCTTGAAAATGTAAAAAAACAAACAAACAAAAAAAAAAACATTTTCAAACCTAATTGTAATAAAGTCGTTAAAATTGGTTAAAAACCGTAGTAGCGTAATAATGTGCAGTAATGTAATTCCTCTATGGCTCATAGGATTTACATAACATTTGATAAGAACCATGAACTGCTGCCCTACATTTTCCTGTTTTACTGAACTGAAAATTATCTAAAGTACAACAGCGTTTTCCTCATATTAATAGTTACAAGTTTTACATTTGTATACTTTCATCTCTATGCTGAACCAAAGGAGTCACACAGTTGCAAACAGTTAATGTTTATGTTTTAAGTTCCTGTAGTTATTTTCCAGAAGTGGCTCCCTAGTTAGCTAGCTAATACCATAGATAGTATATTTTATATTGTCTGCCGCTAATACTACATTTTATTTCACCAATACCACTTAGCTAATTCACCCAAACCTTCATAAGTGGATAACGAACTGAGTATGATTTTGTATTTCTTATTCATGTTTATGACACTTTCATGCTAACAGTCCCACATCATGTATGGTCCAATAACATTAGCATGTAGCCTAAAGCTACAGCTAAGGTTAATGTTGAAGTTATTAGTATATAACTCATGAAATGGAAGCTCCTTTTCTGTGAAAACTTAGCAGTACATTTCAGTGGGAAATACGGTACTTTTTTTTTGTTACTGTACAACATTTATTTGACAACTTTCCTAAATGGCTCTGACAGGTTGTTGACTTTCAGCTGTCAGTTCCTGGCAAACAAGATTGGCTTGAACATTGACATTAGATTACATTTCACAGTAACTGGTTATGGCAGGATTGTAAAAAAAAAAAAATTACAGCGTCAACCAACAGAAGTTTTAAGAAGATAATTTGGTTGACCTGACCCCTTAAAGCAGCGTGTTTAAAAGGGGAAAATCTGTGAAGCATAAAGTCCACTCTAATAATAAAAATACCCCAAATAGTTTATTTGTGATTATTAGTTACAATGTGCAGTATATGTTACTGACAGATTCGGTTTATTAATGAGTTCCTGCACAGTTTCCTGTTCTTAGCAGACAGGAGTGGCACCCGGTGTGGTTTTCTGCTGCTGTAGCCCATCTGCTTCAAGGTTCAACATGTTGTGCAATCAGAGATGCTCTTCTGCATACCTTGGTTTTAATGAGTAGTTATCTGAGGCATCTTCACCCAGAGAACTGCTGCTCACTGGACATTTTCTCTTTTTCAGACCATTCTCTGTAAACCCCAGAGATGGTTGTGTGGTAAAATCCCAGTAGATCAGCAGTTTCTGAAATACTCAGACCAGCCCGTCTGTCACCAACAACCATGCCATGTTCAAAATCACTTAAATAACTTCAGCAAGTCATCTTGACCATGTCTACATGCCTAAATGCATTGAGTTGCTGCCATGTGATTGGATGATTCGATATTTGTCTTAATGAGTACATGAACAGGTGTACCTAATAAAAGGTCGAGTGAGTGTATATGTCTAATACAAAATACACGTAGCTTATAAATGATTCTCACTGTGCTTTAAAGGAATGCCAGATCCTGGATATATCCTCTTATGTTTTTTCTGTTGTCTTCCTGATTGAGATGGTTATTAAGGTAAATACCAGATTTGTTTTTCCTTTTTTTACTTTTTAAAAATAATTTTCTTCAATTTTGATCAAACATTTTCAACCTCAAAATACTTCTTCTGTCTCAGATTGTGAGGATCAGTACTGTTTTGAATTTGTACTGATGATTCCTTTCTTTAACACCAGGTTCTAGCTCTTGGTTTGGTGATTGGGAAGCGCAGCTACTGCCGGTCGTACTGGAATCTCATGGACGGCTTTTTGGTGATTCTCTCCTTAGTTAACATCGTTGTCACTCTGGTCACTTCTGAGAAAAAACATGCTCAGCGTCCTCAAAGTTTTACGGCTGCTTCGAACACTTCGCCCACTGAGGTAAGGAACTTATTTGTGTATGTAAATAGATGTTTGTTTTTCATATGTAGCCAGTATGTGTCAGTATATCTCTGTATATACATGTGCTGGTGTTAATACATATCTGCTTGTTTGTGTGTTCCAGGACGATCAACAGAACTCCAAAACTGAAGATGGCTGTCAAAGCTCTTATTGCCTAAACCAGTGGGGAACATTGTTCTGATTTGCTGTGTCTTCTTTTTTTTCTTTGGATCCACGGGGTTCAGGTTAGTTTGACAACCTGCCTCAGGTATGGACTAACTCACTAGTCACACACTATTGTTAGGTATACATATGAAAAATCAATACAGAGAAAAAAAAGATTAACCTCCAGGTCATCTCCGAGTACAATCATATCGGAAACTTTGAACCTGTAAAATGAAATCCATCTACTTGGGTTGTGATAGTGCTGTATTTTTATTTTCAGAATTTCTTTTGTGATGTTATGGGATTTTTATCGATTAAATATTTGTAAAATGTTCATTTTACTCAAACATGTACCTATAAATAGCAAAATCAGAGAAACTAATAATTTTGCAGTGGTCTCTTAATTTTTTCTGGAGCTGTATGTATAGAGAGAGAGACAACTAATAATATTAAAATGACAAATTCATCCAATCCATGCAAGTCAGTTTGGGATCACTGGACAGGTAAAATCTTTTGGTGTGGAGACTTAAATGTTCACAGTACAGACTGGAGGAACCAGGAGGATGTCAAAATGCTGAATTGCATTTTGTATTTACTCAGGTTATCTTTGACTAATATTAAAATTTATTTGATGATCTGAAACATTTAAGTGTGACAAATATGCAAAAAACTAAGAAATCAGGAAGGGGGCAAACACTTTTTCACAGCACTGTATATGGTAATATTTATTTCTCTTCTTCTCCAGTCAATGCACCAAGTTTTGGTTTTGATAGATTAAAAAATGCCTCACTTTTTGACAGTTTTGCAGACAATTTGATAGATGAAGGCTTTAAAAAAATCAAAAATGTATTTTTTATGAGTCTTGGTCTGAAGTCGGCATCAAGTCGGCTGTGGCAGAAGATTCAAAGGTTAAAGGGTGTGTAGACTGTGCTTTGAACTCAGCTTAATCCAAGGAACCCAACAGTACCTCATCTTTAGAAATTAGGCATATGGTTCAAAAGTGCGCAGTGCTCAAAACGCAGACATAAAACTTTGTGAAACAAAAAGTACTAGCACCAATCAGTGTGCCAGGTTTCACAATGTTTTTTTTAACCATACAGCTTTAGGGGCTGCCAGGCTCCAGTGGCACAAGAAGAGGAACATGATGAAATATAAACAAACATTCAGGGTTCAAAAATACAATCTAGCAATACTTGTGTGGCACCAGCATGACCAAAAATTAATAAGAAAACAGATTATTGTCTAATTTGTGTGTTTTTGTAGATGTTTTATAACCTAGGCGGCTCATTACATTTCATTTAATGGAACAATAAAAGCTGACTGATATATTTAAAACATAACACAGTAACATGAAGCTGTTTTTAAAGTTGAAGTTAGCTTAACAGCTTTAAAATCAAACAATCCAAGAGCATGTTTTTTAAATAAATACATTTAGATAAATACATTAAATAATCAGGAGAATTAATAAATAATTAGTAATAATTAAAACTCAAAGTGCGCATGCATAAATGGCTATTGTTAACATCTTAGAACATTTTGTGCCAAACAGCAGGCGAAGCAGAAAAACTGAAACATGTGAGTGTGTCTGCTGGTCACAGGCGCTGCAGCAGGGCAGACATGTGCTGCTTCACCTCTCCTGCATCTGCCAGCGAGCAGTCCAGGATCATCCCCCTGATTCCACTCTTCATCTTAGTAGAAGGAATGATCTACAACACACAAGATTTCTGTTAAAAATTATTTGCTTTTACAGCTAACCCACGCAGCTTGGAATCAAAAGCTACAGTACCTTCACGTATATTTTGCATCTCTCCAAAAGAAATTTCCACTTCATTGTGGTCCTCTCGTCATCAGTCAAACTGGTGAACTCCTCTGTCTGCAACAGATCAAACAAAAATGCAGTTCGTCTCCGCTGAATCGCAAAAACAATTTAACAATGCCATTCATTTACCGCACTGTGGAGGTTTATCTGAATAATAACTGCAAAACGCAAAATATTTATGCAATTTTGTAACTGTTGAGTTTTTCTATCCACATTTCAAAAAGTCTGTGAGAAATTAAAGTTAACTGACATGATATTTGAGCTAACTCATACGTAGTTTTCTTAAAACATAACAGAACACAGATGTAGTTGTACGACATTTAGAACCGAGGCTGAAGACTCATCCCCTTGTGAACTGGTACTGACTGTGCAGCCGAGAGTCTTTTCTGCCACCGGGCTTCGGAGGCTGCAAGCTTGCAGAGTGCCGGTGTGGTCTGTGAAGTCCACCAGAAGGTCAAAGCCTGTGGTGGCTGAAAAAGCCTGATCCCTCCCAGGACACAACTGGTTGGTGCAGCTGTCCAAGTCCTCAGTCACCAGGAACTTACACCTAGAGCTGAAACAAAGAGAAGACAAAGGATTGTTCTTTATTCTTGTTCAAGTAACTAACTGAAATGATATAGGCAGTAACCACTGTGTGAATTTACCACCGTGTCCTGATGACTTTTGAAACAGATGAGTCGAGGTCGAGCTTGGACACGAAGCTGTATGTGATGCCAAAAAAAGCCTCAGGATTCTCTTGGGCCTTCTGCTTCAGCTGGCTCACTGTATATACATCGGTGATGGACTCCACTGCAGACAAAAACAGGAACACACTTCTACACTAACCAGCCACTTTGTTAGGTACACCAACTGCTCACTAATGCAAATATCTAAACAACAAGTCACATGGGAGCAACTCAGTGCATTTAGGCATGTAGACATGGTTACAACGACCTGGGGAAGAAAGGTGATTTAAGTGACTCTGAATGTGACATGTTGTTGTTGGTGTACGAGATGGGCTGGTCTGAGTATTTCAGAAACTGCTCATCTACTGGGATTTTCCTGCACAGCCATCTCTAGGGTTTACAAAGAATGGTCCAAAAAAAGAGAGAAACTATCCAGTGAGTGGCAGCTCTCTGGGCAAAAATGCCTTGTTGATGCCAGAGGTCAGAGGAGAATCGCCAGACTGCTTTGAGGTGATAGGAAGGAAACAGTAACTCAAATAACCAGTTTTTAAAACCAAGGTATGCAGAAGAGCATCTCTGAATGCACAACATGTTGAACCTTGAAGCAGATGGGCTACAGCAGCAGAAAACCACATCGGGTGCTACTCCTGTCAGAACAGGAAGAATAGGAAACTGAGGTTGCAGTTCACACAGCCTCATCCAAATTGGACAACAGAAGATTGGAAAAATGTTGCCTGGTTTGTTGAGTCTCGATTTCTGCTGTGACATTCAGATGGTAGGGTCAGAATTTGGCATAAAGAACATGAAAGCATGGATCCATCCTCCACAGTCACCAGATTTCAGTCCAATAGAGCACCTTTGGGATGTGGTGGAAAGGGAGATTCACATCATGGATGTGCAGCCGACAAATCTGCAGCAACTGTGTGATGCTACCATGTCAAAATGAACCAAAATCTCTCAGGAATGTGTCCAGCACATTGTTAAATGTATGCCATGAAGAATTAAAGCAGTTCTGAAGGCAGTCCAACCCAGGACTAGCAAGGTGTACTTAATAAAGTGTCTGGTATGTTTGCTGTCTTTATGCAAAGAAAACGATGATGTGTTACCTCTGGAAAATAGAGCAGTCAGGATCATAATATATTATCAAAGAGCTTCTAAATATTAAAGAGCTGACAATAATCCACAACAAACTGCCACCTCAACAAAGAACTTCATCAAGGGGAAAAAAATGAAAGGTTTTGGACTGGCCAAGTCCTTCACCAGATCTTAACCCAACTGAACATGCATTTCACCACCTGAAGAGAAGACTGAAGGGATATACCCTGCAGACAGACAACGAAAATATTCTGTGGTAAAAGCCTGGACAGGCATAACCAACGAACAAACAAGAAATCTGGTGGAGTCTGAGGGTCGTAGGCTTGATGCAGTTATTGCGAGCAAAGGATATGCAACCAAATATTAAATATTTTTTACTTTAATTTAGTTGCAAACATTCTGTTCAAATACTTTAAAGACTTTCCCAAATATGGGATAAATAAAGTATTTCTCATTTCATCATCTTTAGCAGATTTGGAAAACTGGGTGGTTTGATACAAAATGTGTTATCTTCTATCTTGTTACACATATCTAGATGTAAATACCAGGGAATAAAAGCGGAAACTCTGATCTGTCTTCTCACATTCATCTTTTGATCTCACGCTCAAACGTCTTCAGTGCACAACAAAAACTAATTAACTGGGCCTAAGTAATATTAATAATTATGTCTGTATAGTTGCATTTCGATTTCATTTAAAAGAAATTTTACTTCAATAGAAAGCCTGCAAGTCTTTACAGCAGAAGGTCTGCATATGGACTGACTAAAAAAAACTAAATGGACTATTGGTGTTCGTTTTCAAAAAGAAAAACAGCAGCTAGTGTAACCATGTGGCTCGGTGATGTGTTTTTAATGCTCAGCTGAACTGACTGTGTGCCCACTGACCAATGATAGAGGTCTAAGCCACAGGAATAAGATGAATAAAACTTTAGCTGTACTTGTCTGTGGGATCATGTTAGTTTTGGTCTGTTCAGGGGATTTGCTAAAAGTAGGAAAAACATACAATAACATGACTTTGTGATTTGATAATGGAAGTCTGTATTCACTTTTTCAAATTTTCTATAGTTTACGCTGAGTAGCAGAATATGTAATTATAGTATATAGTACACTCTACTTTGCTATAGGATCCAAGACTAAAGTGAGGGGAATAAGTGCTTGCGATGCCTCAAATTCAAATGGCCTTTTGCATTTAGACGCAGCAAGACTTGAGTGTAAAGAGAATATAAGGAAGTCATGATAGGAAGGCATTATAACCTACCAGGGACATCCTCTGGCATTTCATCTTGATCCAGAACTCCAGACTCTGACACTTCTTTAGCATAGCTGAACAGCAAGCTGGCCTCTCTGGTGTCTGAAAACAAATTATGATTGACTACACAGCAGGAAGGTAAGATCTCTTTCTTTCACTGTTTACCATGACCAGTTGGTTGAATCCAAAAACAGCATTTCAGTCTTGTTTTCAGTCAATTATACAATTGAAATATCTATCAGATCCTATGTTTTTGTAAATGCTGCTGTGATCTCTTACCAGGATTGACAGTGATAATGCTTTTTGAGTTAACGGTTGCGGCCATGCCGCTGCGGAAGCTGTCAAAGCTAATCTTTGCGTCAGCTATGAAGAGTACTTGGAATGAAGAAAAAACAGTTAAAACAACAGTAAGTCATCTTAAACACAAACACAGTCAGATCTCAGGTATCCACCGCTGTGTTTCTCTTCGGTACAGTATGCTAATGGGACATGACGGGCAGGAATAACAGTTAAATAAAGATTCATTCTGCGGCTGACAAAGAGCAGCAGCTGTTAACCTACCCGTCTCCCTGGGTATCAGAGTTTGCATGAGCTGAATGGCTTCTCTGTCCCAGCTGTGAGTGAAACAGAGGTCAGGGAGTCACCCAGGGGAGAGCGCAGCGAAAATCAAACACACATGCAGTTCAGCGGGGTAATCTAAAGCTTCATATCACTAATGTAAATTTGCGGTCCCTTCAAGAGACACAGTGGTGATCCAAGTGTCAGTAAGATGGAATATGGCACAAAAGCAACAGAAGTAATAAATCTGCATTCATTTTCCATATTAATAAATGTCTGTGACACACCAGACGAGTGGGAAGGAAGAGACGGAGTCATCAAAGAGCCTCACTTCCAGCCTCTGCCCATTGCGTCCGTCTGAAGTGGTAAACTGCTTTGTGTCTCCGATCTGAAAATGTAAACAGAATCATGTGCAGTTCCTATCACACTATCTCCCTTTCATGAGACATTCAGTGCAGGGTGGGTCTGGTCTGCGTGTGAACTCTGAAGCACGTCTCTGAGGCCATTATGGTGAGCTGGTGTGTTCCAAACCAACAACAAGCATTCACCATGTAACCACACACACACACACAACAGATGCATTGTAGTCTATCTGATAACTTAATATATTCAGACTTATTTGATTCCCAAAGTTATTCTACCTGAGATAATATTCAAACACTGACTCATCACACTCACTGTCAAAAACATCCCATTCAACCTCATCAGGCTTCCCACCACAGTGTCTCTGACAGGTTCTGTGATTTTTCCATGACTGACTTTAATAATCGAACATTGAGCCACTTTTTTTTAAACTACCCTTCCTCTCCCTTCTTGTTATTGTTGTTTTTCAGCTCAGGAAACTTTTAACAGCCTATTTTCCACCATAGCTGAGATTATGGGAGAGGAAAAAAAACAGACAGCTGAAAAACCACCATCTAATGCAATCAGTGTGGGAGTAAAGTTGAATAATACATTTGAGTTTATTAATTTTACTGACATTCCTGTTTAAAAAAAACACCTTTCAAAATATCAATAACCATTTTGAAACACTGACAAACTGATGTTTATTCGACTGCAAATTATGACCGTTGCAAAGATCTTCTCAGTTTGATCACATAAACATGCTATACATCTTTTTACTTATCAATAGTTTTTGTTTTATTGTATTGTCTTTTGGGATCTACATTTGTGAAAATACTGGGTCAAACCAATGTTCAATAACAATCTGGCTGATTGTTACTGTTTTGTTGTTGTTATTTATTCCCCCTTCAGTGCCAAACTAAGATATCTTATCGAGTGCAAAACAGACACTGAATGTCAAATGTCTTATTTGCTGATAGGACTGTAGCAGTTAACAAGGCCAAAATCCTTTATCTTTATTTTTTACTGTGTCCTCTCTTCTTTTATTTGGTCTCTGGGAACTTTACACTTTGACTTAATAAATAAATGGATAGACTGCTAAAATTTCTGCAGTGGAAAAAACATGATTTTTAAAGGAAAGTCCACCCTAAAATACTCAAACAAAGCAACTTGAGTTTGAACTCCTTCTAGATGGATGTGCTTGTAGCAAAAGTTTGTGTTAAAAAAAAAAAAAAAACAGTACTGTGCAAAAGTCTTGACTCACCCCCTCATTTCTTTATATTTCACTTCCCGTGATCCAGAATTTCTTGTAATTTTTAAAGTGGTCTTGAGCAATAGTTCTCAGGGCTTTCTGAAGATCTTTCAAAGTTTTTCTTTGGACATTGGCTGCGTTTTCAGTCCAGTCCTTGTTCCTGAATATTTTCAGAGGAATGTTTTTTTGTTTGTTAAGCCACTTAACACTGACCTATGAATCATTCAAGCATAAAAAGGCACCTAACTCAAGCAGATAACAGACAACTTA
>VUQI01060675.1:4440-17014 GCA_015106735.1 Paratilapia polleni
TTTAATGTTTTTGTTTCCTACTTTTGGGATAAATAAAGCAGAATCTTAAAAATTTCCATTACAGAGTTTGAATTTCTCCTTCAATTAGGGGACAAAGATAAAACGCCTACATCAGCCCCTGTTTTTTTTTTTGTTTGTTTTTTTTAATAGGTTGTGTCTGTGTGTTTCTGTCCTGCAGGTCATTCAGGAGTACGAGAGGGCCATCGTCTTCAGACTGGGCCGGGTTATTGAAGGACCGGCCAAAGGACCTGGTACCAGACAGTCCTCTCTCTTCTGGCCTACATCAACAAGGCTGAAGCTGCTCTTTCATAGTTATGGGTGTAAACGTACAGCATTAGCTATGACAGAGTGAAAATAAAAGGCTCAGTTTACTCTGAAATTACAGCTGAAATTCAGAACTATTAGAATAAACACAGAACTGTACATAAAACAGACTTAATACTTCTGCATATACTGAAATGAGGTAATTTTTAAGTGCAATTTCCTGGCACTTCTGTCATGATTGTCAGGGAACTAACGATTAAAAATACATTATTTCTGTTTGTAATCCATACTGCTTTAACGTAGTATAAAGTACAAACATTGACTCTGCACAAGACCTTAAAATGTCACCATTACATTAACTTAAACCTACTTTATTTATACTGTTTGCTTATGAGAATCACTTTAATCCATCTTCTGTTTGGTTTCTTTGCCACAAAATTGGATATACATAATGTTTTATTTTGACATATTTTCTCATTTGAATATGACTCTCTGCAAACGAGCAAAAAATGATAAAATGGGATCTCCTCACCTCCCTGAATCTCTGCAGGTCTGCTCTGGTTCATCCCCTGGTTGGACGCCATCCGGAAAGTGGACCTGCGCACAGTCTCATTTAACGTCTGGCCACAAGAGGTCAGCAGCAGCTCTGTGATCAGTGAATCTCAACACACTGACTAGTAGTTTAGTTCATCCCATAAAAAAGCAGACAAATCTGAAAAAACTTTCCACCTGACCTGCCTTTTTGGTACAATAACTTTAGGATATTTAATGAAACCCTGCAAAGTTTTACCTCCATACTGTGAATATTTTGAGTTACAGGCCCACAAAGTACAGGTACAGTAAGGGATGGGTCAAAATTTGGTGCTTTTTAATTAACCTTTTGTCAGCATTTTTGAGTCCTGATAACTTTATGAGAAACGTGAAATTTTCAGGGCTGAAAAATGCATTTAAGCTCTGTTAAAAACTGCACCCAAATCAGTATTACACAATCTAAAGCCAGAATCTTTGATCAGAACAGTCTTTCCTATTATCTATTATCTATTATCACAATCGTGGTGATTTTCCGAGGGGGGGGGGGGGTCCTGATCTGTAAACACTAAACCTAAAGAAAGAATTATAAAGCTGGGATTTACTTTTAGCAGCCTGTGGGCCAAATCCAGCCTGGTATTCTGTTTGAGCTCGAGTGTTTGTTTTACATTCAGTAAAACAGTTTAAGCATGATGTTGCTCCCCTCAGGTCCTTACTGCGGACGCGGTGCCGTTAAAGGTGGACGTTGTTGTGTTTTTCCGGGTGGTGGACCCCTTCCTCTGGGTGACACGCGTGGAAAATGGCCCCAAGGCCACGTACCTGCTGGCCCAGACGACCCTGAGGACCGCAATAGGCGTGCACACTCTGGCAAACATGTTAACACAGAAGCTGGCCGTCGCAAAGAAGATGGAAGTGAGTGAGACGACCACACAGCGAACAGTCAGTCTCTGTATTATTGCAGTGTTTAAAGGTACACAGGTGCTTTCAGCTGCTCCCTCATTTCCCAGTGGATCGCCACAGAGGATGGATGTTTGATTTGGCAGAAATTTTTACACCGGATTCCTGATGCAGCCTTCCCATTTATCCAGGCTTTGGACCAGCACTAGGAGTACACTAGCTTGTGAACCCGTGAGGCTGGGTTTGTGTTTCCTCCCGGTTGCAAACTGGGGACCTTTTGCATGTAAGGCACATGTGTAACCACTACACTAGTGTTTAATGGTACTTTTTCTTCAATCTTGTATTTTAAAAATGGTTAAAAGCTTCTAAAATTAACGGAAGCGTTAAACAGAAAACTCGATTCAGTCAAAGCATGTCAATCGACCTTCACTGAAACTGAATGTGACACCCCTGATTAATGTGTTATTTCATTTCAAGGTGCCACTTTGGTTTTTGAAAAGAAGAAGAAGTACCTTGAAAGCCAGTCAAGTGTACAGCAGACATTGTATTTGCTTAATCAGATAAGGAAGGAAGGAAGGAAATGTCTCTGAATCAAAGAGCAAACAAGCAGCACAGTTATTAAGTGAAATGAGCTGCGAATTTACCGCCAGCTGTCAAGCATGTCCACACAGTTTAAACTCACATCACAGTCGTTTTTATTGTCATTGATGTGGCACTTTGCACCTCATAGCTTCTTTTCCTTTCCTGCATCACAAAGATATGCACCTGAGGTTGGGGTCATTTCAGACAGAATTTAGGGGCTTCACCTGCAAGCGCCAGCTTTATTTTCTCCTGGGTAAATGTGTTATTAGGTATGAGGAGCATATCGTTGGAAGATTTTAAGTACATCCTTTGTGGAACCTGCTGTGCCTGTTTTGTCCTGCAGACGGTGCTGCACGCTGCGTCCAAACCGTGGGGAGTTCAGGTGGAGCGAGTGGAGCTCAAAGCCCTGATGCTCCATGCCGACCTGCAGCGCTGCATGGCTTCAGAGGCCGAGGCTTTCAGGAGGGCCAGGGCAAAGGTAATGTTCAGTCCTGTTTTCATTACTTTATAGCACTCAGAGCAACTGAGGGGATCTGGATAACAGAGGCACTGGATCTCCTCACTGTAGGTGTCAAGAGTGTAGTTAGGTCACATTGTAAAAAGAAATGGTTACAGGAAGCTGTTGCAGCTTCCTGCAGTTTGAAACCTGTAACTATACTTGTTACTGTCATTAGTTCCTCTTTCTTTGGACAAGCAGAGGAATGGAGGTAGCTTCCAGGTCTGAAAAGTGAAGCCATTGTGGAAGTGCCTTAAAGCTGGTGTGTCGTCATGTCTCGACTACAACAAACACAGGAGTAACCACCATTTTTTATTTCTCTTACATCAGCAAGACTTTTAAACTTTTCTTTTTGTTGCCCATAAAAATGACATCTGTCCTGCTTTTGCCTTTTTAATATCGAACGTCAGATTCTTTCCGGTTCATAAAGGGCAGTGGGGAAAAGCCGAGCTGACCACCTTTGTGGTACAAGTTATCACAGGGTTATGTGAAGATCCAGGTTACAGACAGCTTACACCAAACCCTGCCAACTTAACCTTAACCCTAAACCTTAAACATGCTGATTTATGAGTCATTTTGAGGTTCTTTTCTGTCTCCGCCACAAAAATAATACACAAACACCCCAAAGATTCAACTTCAGATGTCAGATTGGTGTTTTCCTCAAACGAGTGTATCTGACCTCATGCCGTCTGCTTCACATAATCAAAGCAGGTTAACGAGCCGCCGAGTGTGCAGACGTAACAAAAACACTGCATGCAGATGTCTGTGTGCATCCTTCACTTTTAAGAGCAAAGCAGCAAAACATAGCAGTAACGAAGTACAAAGTCTGTCTAGTGCTTCTCTCATAATGAGTCTGCATAGTGTAGGGAGGTTCTGTTTATGTCTGTATGCAGAGTGAGGCTGTGGAACAGGAAGGTGTGGTTTTATGAAGCACTTTCACAGACAAGCAAAGGCAGAATACTCGGAGGGAAAGCAAAAGACAAGGAGATCAAATTAAGGCAAAGTTAAGATAAACACTAAGAATAAATCTGCAAAGAATAATAATGGATAATCAAGAATAAACACCAATAAAAGCTTTAAAGAAATAATTAAAGCACAATAAAATATGTATTTTTCTGTTTTTATGTCTTTAGTTCACAGTTTTTATCTTATTTATTATCTTAAAGGTATGATTATTATTCACTGTTCCTTTATTTAATGGATTTAATTTTTAACAAAATTTTAAATTTTATGTGTTTTTTTTATACATCACTTACATCACTTTATTTTTTAATCAATGTTATTCACATTTTTTTAAAGAAATGTTCAGATTTGTTGTTTATATTATCTATTTTTTAAATAAATCTATATATTTTATTCATATTTTTTATATTTTGGCTGGATTTTATTTTTTTAAACATGTTCACATTTCTTGCGTATATTATCTAGTTTTATTTTACTTTCGTTTTTTTTTATATATAAATAATAAAAAAATATTCCAGTTTTATGTGTATACTGTCTTAAATCAGTATTAGTAATTATATTTTTTTGTTTTATAATTTGATGGCTTTTATTTTAAAAACTGTTCCAGATTTACATCTGTATTTTACCTAGTTTTATTTTACTTCATTATTATTATTTATATTTTTTTATACTTTACGTGTTATAAATTCTTACATGTGTTAGCTTCTAATTGTTTTACTGTTTCCATTTAAAATGATTTTATTATCAGCTTTTGAGACTTCTTTAAAGCACGCATGTAAAGTTTTAATTATTTTATTATGGTATTGATTTCTTTTCATTTTATTTTGAAAGACACTGTTTAAAAAAAATAAAGTTAAAATAATGTAACAAATCCCAAATTAGCTTCTTTCTCCACAGACCTTTGTGTCTGAAAAAAAAAACTTTAACATTTAAAAATGTAAGAAACCTCACCAACAGAACAGTTTTTCTGTTCTCCTCTGATCTTACTGCGTCTGTACTTGTCAGTTTTTTTAAATGATCTTTCTTTCTATGTTTCAGATGATTACGGCCGAAGGGGAAGTGAGGGCGTCCCGCGCTTTGATGGAGGCGGCATCCACATTTGAAGGAAGCCCCGCGGCGTTACACCTGAGGTTCCTGCAGTCGCTGTCGTCTGTGCAGAGCAGCGTGCCGTCCGTCGTGGTCCTCCCCCTCCCTGTCGAACTCCTGGACGTCATAATTTCCCAGCTGCCTTAGATCCTCACAAACATCCAACCAATGGAGTATGTGAAAGAAAACCAAAGGAACAAACCTTTCTGAGCGTTCAACGCTGTCATTAGTTTCGTAAGACATTTGTGGTCTGACTGCTAAATTAATTGTTAAATTAATTGCGAATGTGATTATTTGTAAATATCTGAAATATCTATTTTCTATATCTATTTTTGTGGTATTTCTGAATTTTGTTTCCCAGTAACCACCGTCTCACTTTGCACAGATATATCTTCATTTTATTATTATATTGTATTATCAGCCGAACTTTTCTTCTGCTGTTTATTCAAAGCAGCAAATGTGTTTACAATTCAGAGTTTTACCTTCAGACCTTCTCAACTGAACAGGTCATGCAGGAAAAAGCCACATAAAAATGTTACTGTTCAATAAACTATTCCTTTGTTGCAGCTCAGACTTTTGAGTGGTTTTTTTTTCTGCGCTAGTTTGTAGAAGCCCCTGACAGGAAACTCTGTCTGCACTTGTTTCACATCTCGCTACTCTGTATCCCAAATTAATCCAGTGCTGAAGTACCAAAAACTGCAGCTCCCCTAAAGCCCACTGGAGGCTGACTCCAAAAACAAATGTCCATCTGGTGGCTGTTATGTGACCTCTCTTTGCCCAAGATGGGGTGGTAGCATAAGTGGGGGCTTGTCCAGGACATGAATGGCAGTGGTACTCTGTTACAGCCCTGGCCTTCCTCAGCTCAATAGGAAGAGAAAGGCCTGCAAACTGCCAAAATCCCAGTCTGACTGAGTATCTGCTGGATGAACAAACCCGATGTGAATCCCTCCCTGGTGGTATGCACATCAGTCACCGCCAGAGGTCCCAAGTATGTGCCCCAAAAGGTGCAGTCTAAGATGTCTTTGTGAAACTAATCTTTGGTTTGTAAAAGTTAATGTTATTTTAAGCCCCTCAGGTTCTGAGTTGTTTCATTCCTGCAGTGGAAAAACTGTTTGTATCCTCAGGCCTCCTCAGATGTTATGACACTGACTGAAGCAGAAACCTTCCAGCTCAGATTTGGTGGGGGAATCTCCAGCGCTGCAGCTCATGGTGCCAGACAAAGGATCAACATTGGGATATCCCATTATCATTAGCTAATACTGCACTTCAACAGACTCATGAATATGCTCAGGTTCAGCGGTTAAGATGTGATAATCTGAGTAGCTTTAGCTGAAGACTCCAATAATAGAACATCCAGCTCCTCATGGACCTCCTGACCCTCTCTAACGCAACACCTCCAGATTATTTTATTTGAAGATATTATTAATCTGAACATGCCTACTTAAGTATAAAACTGGGGTATTTGGACTTTACTTGACAAAATCCATTATATGATAATTTATATGGGGGTAATGCTGCACATTGTATTGCACCACAGGTTTAGTTAGTATTTACTTTATATACAAAACTTATGATGAGCTCATAAAATACAAAACTGAAGATTTGCTGCTTTCCTTTTTATTTATGTTAAGAATTTAAAATGACCCCACACATCAGCAAGTTTTATATTTTTAAGATTTAGTCTAAACCTTAACCAGTGTAACTTACTAGCCTGCTATAGGAGCCTACTTTGATTTTGGAGCTGAATATAGTTCATTGTTATTAGTCTGTTTATATTTAGTGATATTGCAGCTATGTCACTTTTATTTTCTTCATTTGTAGAAATAGAGTTAAACACATGTTCCTAAGCCTCAGTTACACAGGCCTAGAGACCAGTCTGCAACCCCCTGGCAACCACTGGTCGCTAGTTAAAAATTAGTATTCCCTGACCAGTTGGCAAGTGGTTGCTGGAGGTTGCAAGGATTGCCAAGGGGCTGCTGACCAGTGTCTAGGCCTGTGTGACTGGGGCTTCATAGTACCACTGCAGGTAATTAAAATGAGTGCATCTTTAAATAAATGTGCGCAGTGTTAAAGGGACAAAAACATCAAGCAAGTGACACCTTTTTATTAAAAAAAAAAAAAAGATTTAAACTTAAAATGTATCTTATTGGCTGTGATTATTTTTCTGATTTTAACTTCAGATTTTCAGATTTTCTGTGGGAAACCTGAAAGGAGCTCAAATATAAAGAAAAAATGAAGTAAAATAATAATAAATTCCAATAGAGTGGTATTAACATACTGCATATGTTAATACTCATATACATTAGGATATAAACCACAGAATAAGCCTCAACAGGCACTCATCCAACCCTAACCTAACCTCCAAAGTACCTGAACACAAAAGGAAAGGAGACTGAATTACAGATACAGTGAATCTGAGGCTTCTTCTCTCTGTATTAACTGACCGGTGAGGTGGCATTAAGCCACAGTTTTATAGTAAAGAAACCCTGAAGCCTGCTCACTCATCGCTGATTTTATAATCCCCCAATCCTCTGGCCTCTCTGTCATGTCAAGTCAGGTGACTGATGAGGTAAGCTCTTTAACTCATCAGAACATTGACCCCGCAGTGACCTTTTTACCTGGATGCTCACCAGCCAATCACTGCTCAGTCCTGGTGTGCAGAGACCCCTTAAAATACAAACAATGAATGCATGAAACACACAGGCCCCTGCTAACATTTAGATAAAAATCCCTGCTGGGTAGCATTTTGGGCAGATTGCAAGCTCAAAGAAAAATGTTCTTTTTATGTTTAGAAAGTTTATTGTTACTTGCAGATGCATTGGAGACTTTCAAAACTCAAACAAGTCCATTTCTAAAGTGAAGCTGACTGAGGATAAATGACTGCAGTGGCTGCTTAGAGTGAAAGGAACACACATTCAACAAACCTTAATCAGGTACCACACAAGTTTGGGTTGTTTTTGTTTTACATTTTCATCAAGAAATAAGTGATGATTTCACCTTTCAGTGGCTGCAGAATAGTGACACCATCAGGGTTTAGATCAGGCGTGGGCCACATGTTTTCTCAGACTTACATACAGTATGATCACTATCACCTGCTGCAGTCCAAGACGGTGGAGTTGGAGCCTCTAACATCAGGGTTTGACAGACTCCGACTTTACTGCAGCTGGTGATGGTAGACCTTGTTCTGCTCTGGAGATGTGCTGCAATCTGGAGAGCCAATCAAACCAGAACCTGCAGCAGGTGGAGAACCGGTTCAGCTGTCGCTCATCAACACTTCAGAACAAGGACTCCCATCACAACCTGCAGGTACAGACGCTGGAGTTTAAATCCGTCCACAGTATGAAAGACTCATTGGGGAGACACCTGATATTCCATTATTTACTGTCACAAAGTGTGTATAGTATAGCTGATTTCTGGGGTTCTACTTTCAGGGCATCGGGGGGCCTGACTGAGATGGCCCGCTGGCTGTATTCTGCCCATGTGTGGTTTAGCTCTGTATGAAGAAAGGAAACGGAGAGACGACAGTGTTTTTGTTTTGAAATGGTTCCAATGTTGGAACAACCGTAGTATTTGTGGAAAAAGAGCAGCATTGCTAAAAGAGGCGAAGAAGGCTCTTTAAAGTTGCTCTGGAGATTCTTTGCACCTAGTGGTTAAAATGAATGTATGCAGTTTTAAAAAGGTTAAATCTCACAGAATCTCTGAGTTGTACTGTTAAACCCCTTCCCGGCTCTGTATTTTATTTTATTTATTTTTTATTATTTTTACCTGCAATTCCTGACTGTGATAAGACAGAACATTAATAGACCTGACTTTTTTTTTCTTTTTCTTTTTCTTTTTTTTTTTTTTTACCAAACATGTTGCTCAAATTTGGAAATCTATGTCTAAAAGTGACATTTTTCTTTCCTTAATTCATTAGTAAAATCAGGCACCATTAATCACAAAGTTCACTTGTAATGTTAACAGTAAGTCAGCAAACATATTTAACAGCCAGATCAGCTCTGGGACTTTTGAATGAATTAGCTGACCTCATCAAAAGACAGTGTTTTGCTGTTAGTTAGTGTTTGTTCTAACATTAGAAAATAGTGTTGAATGCATAAAAATTGAGACATAATGCACTTTTAAGTAACCTTTAAACTGTATATGCATACTGTATGTGTTTAAGCAGTGAAACCACACTCCTGTTTGCACCACTAATTGCATGATTTCAGTGTTCACTCTTACTTTACTATAGCTCCCTGCTTCTGAAGTGTTTTCAGAGCCTGCTGCTGCAGCTGGATCTCGGCTTTCTGTAGCTGGTAAATGACGTGTTGATGTTGAATACAGTGAGTACAGGGCAGGATGGGCTGGGTGCACTGTGGTTAGAGTCTGTGGAGCTATTATTAACCATCACTGGTGTAGCTCTGTGTTTACCCATAATCATACCTCACTAATCAGTGGGTCCCCTCCCTGCCAGTGTAATTTCTACCACTGTGGGCTCTATTTTTTTGCAAAATTTGCATTTAAAAAAATGAATTTGCATCTCCCTGTATACACGATTGTCGCCCTCAAGGAAGCAGGTCAGGAACCACGCCAAGTTGTCTGGCCACTCGCCCTGGAGCCTCCAAGCGGCCAAGTCTCAGGGGAGGCAGCAACAACCAGCGGGGAGGGGGTAAACACGATTGTAACAGCCTGCTGCTTTGTGATGATCTGCAGACTTCTCCACACCCAGAAAATCAAAATCATACTGACTGAGGGAGGCTAAACCCAGTTTGGTCTCTGGCCCCTGCTCTTAAAATTATGTTGGGTTGGGCCTCTACATGCATTTTTTGTACTATGCTTGATCAGATCATCACATTGTTTGAAAAACACACACATGTGCCCTTAGTCTTTCTCACAGTGAAGCCATAAAAATGAAAGTGAAAGAAAGTTTTTACTGAGGTCACAGAGAAAGAGATCAGAGGGCCGTTTTCCCTTAAACATCTGTCCAACCTTAAGTGTTTTTGTAGACTCAGGTATCGCCCCCTGCTGCTGCATTACACAAAGTCCAGGTTTAAGGTACTTATTGTTTTCACTTTTCAGACCCAGTAGATATATCTATTGTTTATACTACTTATGGTCTTCATGGACAATGGGGTCACAAAAAATTGTCAGGCATGCCAAGTCACATCAGGATCCTTACTGTGGAGATGTTTTACACCTATGGACCTTTGATCAACGTGCTGAACCAGCTCTACTCAGAGTAAATCAGATCCCCCGGCGTGTTTGATGGCCACATCTGGACCATGTGTGTGAAATACAGGAACATCTTGCTCTTGAGAGTTCTTGATTACATTAGAAGTTCTTTGCTTTTGTACAATGGGAGGAAGTAATGATGTCTAGGATGAAGAGGAGGAAGGGTCACAGCAAGCAAAACCTGTCTGAGGTTTCACATGGGCACCTGACTCCAGTTTAAGACAGACTTGAAATGTATGCTTTAATAAATAATGCTGAATCTCTTCATGTTTTGTAGGATGGAGCTCACAAGATAACCCAGAATGAATGAGGCTCTGTGCAGCTCTAGAAGAAAAACATAAATCTATGGGGTAAACATTTTTCTTCTTGATATTTTCATCCTGGTTTTGATTTAATAGATTTAGCTCAATTTCCAGATTTTTTTTTTTGTGGTTTCTATTGTAGTGAAATACCTTGTGTATGATGGATGCACAGCACCATGAGCCACTTTATAGAGCCACCATTTTTATTTTAGGTATGAAGAGAGAATTTCAACCAGCTGCTTCTTATACACACTAATGTGCTTCTAGTTATAGATGCACATCAGTGTGTTATAGTTTGGAAAGAGGCACCATGGAGGGAGGACATCCTGTCCTTAACCGACCAATCAGCATGCATTAGCAGAGCGCTAGTGTTTTATGGCCAAAACATGGCTTCACTGTGAGAAAAACTGAAGGACATGAGTGTCTTTTTATTTGTAAAAACTAAAATAAAATGTGGGCTTTTAATTTAGTCGCAGGAGTAAATCATAATTTTGGCAGTTTAGCTCCATTCACTCGATTCTGGGAGGCGACACAAACCCCGCCTCGGGGTCACAAGCTAGTGTACTTCTAGTGCCAGTGCCAAGCCTGGATGAATGGGAGGCCATCCAGTGTAAAACGTGTGCCAAATCAAATATGCAGATCCATCGGTTGTGGCGACTTCTTGGGGAAAATAAGGGAGCAGCCGAAAGTACTTTTACCTTCAGCTCCATTCACTCCTATTCATCGAGAACTAGCTCACAAGTGCCCCCTGCTGTGCCCTTGGCTGAACTGCAGCCAATTTCTGTACTGTGGGATTAACAGGAAGTGGAAAAGTTCTCCTAGATCATCTCTAGGATCATCCTTTTACGGGGACATTACATTTGGCTTTTCTGCACCTTGTACTTCATCCTGCTCAGCACAGACTTGTTGCATCCCAAACAAGAGCTCAGGAGGTTAAACTCAAAAAATGTTACAGTTTTGACATAAAACACAGGATAAGTTACAGTAAAACAATTATTTTTAACAGTGTACAAATACCAAAAGGAATTTAAAGTTATTTCCGTGTCTTGTAGGCCGGTTACTTGGAGCCAGATGAGGGTGAGAGTTGCATAACCAGTGAGGATTGCCAGAAGTCCATTCAGGAGATTTGGCTGAAACAAAAACACTGCTTCTACTACCCCTGTGCCCCTGTTAGAAATTTTTATTTTTTTTAGCTTTTATGTGGTACAAAAAAAAATCTCTGAGTAATTTCAAACTTCATTATTTCTTTTAAACTGCTAATGGGCTTCATCAAAGGAGTCTTCATAAAAGAGTGTATGTGCCAATTTTTGTAAAATATATTAATGGAATAGGAGATTATCTGCTGCACTGAAGCTCTGAAGCTTTCAGCTGAATCCCACCACCTTCTTTCAGCACCACCTTCTTTAATCACATTATATGATTTTATTTTCCATTCGCCATCAGTCAAACCCTGCTTCCTCTGTCCCTTCTTTCCACATTTTTTCAGCTCACGCTCCTTTCCTTTATCTCATTTGTTTAATGTTCTTACTATCATCAGTCTTTTTCCCTCTCCACTCTTCTAGAAACTGATCCAAGTAAAGACACCACCTCTTCTCCTCTCTGCTCCCTCCCTCCCTCCCGCCTCTCTTCTCTCTCCCAGCAATCTCTCCTTCTTTCAGTCTTCGTCTCCCTGCATTCAGACCTCCTTCTCCCTCTCAGTGCGTCTCCTCGGCTCAATCGCTGTCTTTTTGTCTCTGCGGTCGTGGGAAGGATGTTGCCCCGCAGACTCCTGGGTCTGCTGGGGCTCCTCATGCTCTGCAAAGGTAAGAAAAACACCGTTTTTCATCGGAGTGAAAGTTTAAACCTGCTTACGGCTCAGTTTTTAACTTCAAGGCGGGAGCAATCTGCAAGAAACCAAGAAAAAAAAATGTTTTGTACTATAACTATAAATAAACAGAAACAGACATTTCGAGTGTGTTTGCTTGTGCAGAGAGAAACAGCTTACTGAAGAGTGAAGAACAGATTATTTACAGTCATCACCCCATCTGCTCCAGTGGGAAGTTTAACATGGAAAAGCCTGCGTCTGTTTTTGTCTGCTGGTGTTAAAGTAAATATGCAGCCTGTTAGCCGTTTCATATGGTTTACTAATGTGTGTGTGTGTGTGTGTGTGTGTGTGTTTGTGTGTGTGGTTGGATCGGGGCCATTCCCCCCATCGGTAACGCCGGCCTCCTTGTTTGACTGATGGCTGTAATCACCTGTTGTGTTC
>VUQI01060675.1:18161-33080 GCA_015106735.1 Paratilapia polleni
TTCAGATGAAACTTTGCAAACCTAAGCTGTGCTGCCATGTTCTTTTAAGAGAGAAGAGGCTTTCTCCTGCAACCCTTCCAAACAAGCCATACTTGTTCAGTCTTTTTCTAATTGTACTGTCATGAACTTTAACCTTTAACATGCTAACTGAGGCCTGTAGAGTCTGAGATGTAGCTCTTGGGTTTTTTACAGTTTCTCTGAGCATTGCACGGTCTGACCTTGGGGTGAATTTGCTGGGACGTCCACTCCTGGGAAGACTGGCAGCTGTCTTGAATGTTTTTCACTTGTGAATATTCTTTCTCTGATGACCTTATAACCCTCCCCACATTGATAGGCAGCAACAATTGCTTCTCTAAGATCATTGCTGATGTATTTCCTCCTTGGCATTGTGTTAACACACACCTGAATGCTGCAGACCTGCAAACTGCCAAAACTTCTGCTTTCATAGAGGTGTTCACACCTGCTGATGATCAGTTAATCAAGTACATTTGATTAACAGCTCCCAGCTGCTACTTACCCTCTTAATTCCTATGGAAGCAGTAAGGGTGTACTTAGTTTTTCACACACTGCTTTTGCATTTTGGCTTAACTGTTGTTAAATAAATAATGGCACAGTGTAATATATCATGTTTTGTAGTTCATTTGAGGTTATATTTGCCAAATTTTAGAAGCTGGAAGGACCAGATTATTTTTATAATGTCCTGATACATAAAACCTTAGAATTTAAAACAGCCGTGACTGTACCTAAACCGTACAAGTGTAACACACAGACATAGACACCTTTTAGGTTGTGCTTTGTAACAGACTATTAAAATCCTAGAATTTCACTTGCAAAACCTGAAGCACAAACCGCTTGGATGGTACAATTATCCACACAGTAATCCATCTTATTAGTAAGATAATTGCATTAAACATGCTCCAAAAGGCACCAACTGCATAAACACAGCGGAGAGGTCCAGTTCAGTGACTCCAGTCAGCGAAGGTGACGCTTAGCAGGCAGTTGACCGCTAAAGCTTCCTGTGCCAGGACACCTGTCAGTCAGGTGTCCATGCACCTAACTCCAGTATCCAGATGGGTTATAATAAGATTCACTCCATTTACACGAAGGGGGAAACTACAGGTCTATACAAAATAGGTCTTTTGAGTTTTAACACAGCGGGTGCCCTTTAGCGTCACTTTTCAACAAGTAATGTAACATGAACAGGTGTACTGTAATCCAAACTGTGATGTTTTCCTTAGCTGAACATTTAGTTAAGTCAGAAAAGTCACATTTAAAATTATATATTGATATATTATAGCAGAAAAATAAAACTTGGTGTCTGAACTCATCAGTTCCTACAGATATGTTACACATATAAAATTGGAAAGTGATGAGCAAACATCAGCTGGAGCCTACAGGTGGATGCTGAAGTGGTTGAGGGGTTGAAACAGCTTTAACATCTCAGAGGGAGAGAGAGGACATTCTGCAGCTTATACCGCCAAACTGGGACGGTGTGTTTGGTGTATGACGTGAGGAGAGCGAGGCATGTTGGTGTGCATGACGCAGCTGCACCGAATGGCATGAGACTAAATAAGACACCCTGTTACCCTCTAACCAGATTGACTCAACAGTATTCTTTTATTTCTCCTAATTTAATTAAACACACTCCCCTGGGTGTCTCATGTAGTTAGGTGTCTATATTAGGGTGGTGATAATAACCACTGAGGTGCCTTGGAGGAAAGGGCTCCTAAACACAACATGCTGTCACCTTTTATTAATCACCAGTATGGTTATAAAACCATTCACACCAAGCGGTCCAGAGTCTGGATATATTATTGCATGCATGCTACAGACACTTTAAATAGGCTAAGGTGACTCCCTGCTATCCTCACTGTCAGATTAATCTGCACATCACAGAGCTAAAGAGGCCAAATTAACACCCAACGTCACTTAGTGGGAAACCAGATAAAGACCTGATCCCACCATTTACAGGCAGACTGAGTAACTGTAAACTAATCTAATGACCTTTGACCTGGTGAACGTAAACAAACATTTAGATTAAGTATTTATCTCAAAGCTTGGGCACTTTTTTAAGAAGGTGGCTAACAACAATCTATGAAAGTCAAATGTTTTATAATGTAACACAAATTTACACTTTTATATCTACTTTTTTTTGTTTGTTTTTATCTTGTATTGTGGTTATCATTTGTGTTGCTATCTTTTGGACCCTTTTTTTGTTTGTGTCTTGCATTAATCTTCCTGTGGGTCAATAAGTGTTTCTCATCTTTGGACAGACAGCTGAAGGAGGTGATACACATCCTGCTGAGGTTTCTCAATAGTCCAGTGACTGAAAATAGATCAAGAGATCAATAAATGAATTGAAGGCAAGCAAGAAAAAACATGCTGTCAGTTGTAAGTTTAAACTGGACCTATTATGCTCATTTCCATCTCTGCTAGAGTAGCTTTGCATGAGTCCTAGTTGAAAATAATCCTTATCTGTGAATAAGAGTTTTCACAGGACTGCTGTGTTTGGTCTCATCTGTCCAAAGGACATTGTTCTAGATGTCTTTTGGTTTGTTCAGATGCAGCTTTGCAAACCTAAGCCGTGCTGCCATGTTCTTTTAAGAGAGAAGAGGTTTTCTCCTGCAACCCTTCCAAACAAGCCATACTTGTTCAGTCTTTTCTAATTTCACTGTCAAATGAGATGTAGCACTTGGGTTTTTTGTAGTTTATCTGTGCATTGCACAGTCTCATCTTGGGGTGAATTTGCTGGGACATCCACTCGTCTGGAGATTGTGGCATTGTGTTAACGCACACCTGAATGCTCCAGACCTGCAAACTGCCAAAACCTCTGCTTTTACAGAGGTCTTCACACTTGCAGATGACCAGTCAATCAAGGTTAGCCTAAGCTAACTTGTAAAGCCTGTCTGTAGATGGGCTTTAATCTCTCTTTAAGGTACAGTAGCCTAATAGGCAAAAGTTTCACATAAAGTGAGGCTGCTTTCAAAAACAGTGTCATTAGTAGTTTTTATTTTTCAGTTAACTTCATCCAAAGTAATGTGGAGAGGGGAAAAAGACAAATCAAATAAATAATTGGTCTGAGCAAGCTCAGGCTGTCAAACAGCAGCAGTTTCATAGTTTTTCAGAGTTACGTGTTCCTGGAGAACCTGTCACAGTTCTCACACACAGTCTCCTGTCTCTAATCCCAGACTGAATCCACCATTCTGACATCAGGACTCTGTGGGAGTCAGATCGGACCATCTGTTCCAGCACTCCTCGTTCTTCTTTTGGCTGAAGATAGTTCTTTATAGCTCTGGTTGTTGTTAAGTTGTTATTATAAATAAAGAAGTGATAACTGATGCTGCTGTGTGACTAGGGCAGCTCAGCGACTGCTAGAGCAGCCACTCAATGGAGTTCTCACTGGTATTGTAGGGTCTTTACTTTATAATATGAAGTACCTTGTACTATATAAGTAACATGAAAACTAAAAATTGAACTGAGTGAAACAAATATTGCCATCATAGTCTGTGGAAATGTTGGGCCTGTTGGCAAATGGCTGTATGGATGGACAATGGTGTTTAAGTCCAAGTGAAGTCTAACCTTTCAAGTCAAAGTTTGAGTCTTTTTTTAATTTTGAGTTTAGTGTTTAATATACTGTCTCTACTCTCTTTCTGACATGTTGCGCCTCCAGGTCAGGAGGAGAGTGAAGCGGACGAGTCTTGCGATAATTTCACAGACCTCGACTTGACCCACTGCTTCGTGGGAACCACGCTGTACGTGCGGCTGCTGCTCTACACCCGCTCCAACCTCGACTGTGGCCGCGAGATGAACCACCACCACCTGTCCTCTCAGCGGCTCTTCAGCCTCTCCCGTCCCACCGCCTTCGTCATCCACGGCTATCGGCCCACCGGAGCGCCCCCTATCTGGATCAACCACATAGTCCACCTGCTGGCTGCGCAGGAAGACATGAACATTATCGTGGTGGACTGGAACAAAGGGGCGGCCAACCTCAACTACTTCACTGCTGTGACTTACACCAGAGAGGCTGCTCTCAACCTGACGGGCTTCATCATGACGATGGAGGTGAGATGGACCTTCAAGTTGAACTTCTGGTTTCCCTTCCTGTAACCAGTGATGAGTGAAAATGTAAAACAGTAATCTTGCTGATTTACATAAACTCTGGTGAACTGATAGACTGTAGGATGGAAGTAGTACATCACCCAATAGTGATGTCACCCACAGGTTTGTGATCAGCTGTTCTGAGCATCTTCTTCAACATCACCATCTTGGGTTTTTGGAGCCAGAAGCAGCCATGGTTTAAGTTATCAGTTATTGCTAATAGGCTCGACTGGCAAAGTGCCTTTAAAAGCCATATTATTTGTCAGAAAACTGCATTAAAATGCTGAAAATGGCAGCAAAACCACTAAGATAATCAAGGAGTCCAGCTCAAAGACTCACATTCATGATTCAGCCACTGGGCAGTTGTTTTCTGAGTTACAGGCCCTCCAAGTATAGAAGGGTGGGTGGAGATTTATCCAATATGTATCCAAACTTACCTTAATTTTCCCAGCATTTTTCAGCCCACATAGGTTCATAAGTGCACGAGATATCCAAATGAAATCTTCAGGGATGAGAAACACATTTAAGCTCTATTAAAAACTGCAACCAAATCAATTTACATCCACTCCAATCACTCACAATCTAAAGACAACATCGTATTTTTGTTCACTACAATGTCAGTACAATTTCTTCTCTAACTAATTTTAAGCAATTAAACTGCACCAGTTTAATGTCTATGATGTAGAGGAAACAAGCATTGATACCCTGGATGTTTGATCTGTTTTCTGATCATTCACCAGAGAAAACTACAAAAAGTGCATTCTGGGTAAACCTTAATGGTCATATCACCATGTGGGATAGGTGGCTGCTCAAAACAAGTTAGAGTATACGAAAGGTCTCCTTTCTACTTACATTTTGATACCAGGCTGATCTTCCAGCCGAGATTCCTTCTGTGTCAAATATTATTATCATTGTTGTTGTTATTATTATTATTATTAAATATAGTTTTTCACTGTTTTTCTGCTGTAAAGTTGGACCTTTTAACATGGGGAGTCTATGGGGATTGACTCACTTTTGGATCCAGCCTCAAGTGGACATTAAAGGAACTGCAGTATTTGGCATTTCCTTGTGATGTGTTCACTGCACTCATGAAGAACTGACAAGCTGCTGCACCTTGTCTGTAGCATTGAGTTTTTTGCTGTTGTGTGTCTGCAGGCAGAAGGAGCCTCTCTGAGCTCAGTTCACCTGATCGGTGTCAGTCTGGGAGCTCACCTGGCTGGATTTGTGGGAGCAAACCTGAAGGGGAAGGTTGGCCGGATCACAGGTAAACGGTGCAGTACAGTACTTATGTAAATGTACTTCATTACACTCCATCTCAGGAATAAAACATGTAAAACATATTCAGACATGTCAGATGTTCTTAACTCTTCAGTTTAACAACGCAGTAGTGTGGAGTGAGCTAAAAAAAAAAAACATCCACATCATGCTTTCTTTCTTCAGGTCTGGACCCAGCAGGGCCGATGTTTACCAGCGCCACACCGGAGGAGAGGCTGGACCCCTCAGACGCCATGTTTGTGGACGTACTTCACACCGACATGAACTGTGAGCATCCAACTCCGATTTTCTTATTTAATAATAATTTAATTATGATTTGATATTGACTTTGTGGATAAACATAAAACAGAGAAGAACCAGAGTGCATTGGATCTGTTTTATTGGAAGGTGTGTTGCTGTATGATGTCTGACCTACAGTCAGTGGAATATGAGGCATAAAACCATATTAAGTGTTCGTTTACAGCCGCTAATATTGTCTCTACAACTGAGCGGCCATAGCAGTTTTTAAAGAATCTTATATTAATGAACCCCCTGTCCCTCAAAAATAAGTTTTACATTATTAGCTGGTGAATCATGGAGAGTTTCTAGAAACCTTTCCTTTTTTGTATAATAAATAATTTGATTTATAAATAAATACATATAGATATTCAAGTATTGAACATAAAAAGGCTAACATTGTCATAAATAATTTTATTTATATACATATGTAATTCTTTGTTATTTTACAAAAACTAAAACATTAATATTATTATAATTTAGTTACATTAAAATGTTTGTTTTACTAAAACTGAAAAGGTCGATATTATTATAAATATTTTTATTTATAAATATTCCATATTTTTAGTCATACAAAAATATAAAATAAAAAGTTTTTTTTAATTCTTGTATTCTTGTATTATTCGTGTATTAAAGAGGATAATATTATTATAATAGTTATATAGTTATGTAAATAGAATTATTATTGAACAAAACATTCATACTTTTTCAGTTCTATTTATATATTTTTAACTATTCTTTTTTCTTACTAAAAAGGTTAATATTATCATACATTTTATATATAAATAATCTAAACTACAAAATTTTAAAAATAAAATATTTAATATAACTGAACCCTTTTGTGTAAATGATTTGTCTCTGGAGTCAAATTTACAGAACGCATTAGTTTATTTCTCATTTTATACATTTTTATTTGTTTTATTGTCACGGTTTTCTGTTGATATTTCCCTCCTCACTGTGATATCAGGAGCTTTAAACTTTCAAACATGAACATACACTCACTGGCCACTTTATTAGGTATACCTGTTCAACTGCTCGTTAACATAATTATCTAATCAGCCAGTCACATGGCAGCAACTGAATGCATTTAGGCATGTAGACGCGTCCAAGACGACCTGCTGAAGTTCAAACTGAGCATCAGAATGGGGAAGAAAGGGGATTTAAGTGACTTCTGAACGTGGCATGTGGGTGCCAGAGACGTTGGTCTGAGTATTTCAGAAACTGCAGTCACCAGATCTCAATCCAATAAACTGCCTTTGGGATGCGGTGGAACGGGAGATTCTCATCACGGATGTGCAGCAACTGTGTGATCCTATCATGTCAATAGGGACCAAAATCTCTGAGGAATGTTTCCAGCAGCTTGTTGAATCTATGGCACTAAGAATTAAGGCCATTCTGAAGGCAAAAGGAGTCCAACCTGCTAATAGTAAGGTGTACCTAATAAAGTGTCCAGTGAGTGTATACAGTTTGTGGAAGCTGATAACAAACATTTCAAGTTTCAGTTTTTTATGAGCTGTTTGAGGCTGAATGAGTAGACAATTTTGTAGGGCAAAAACTGTGTGACTTAACTTTGACAGCATTCATAAAAAAACACAAATGTGGTCGATTAAACCTAAATTTTGGCATCATTTGATTCACTGACTTTATGTGAGAGCAGCCTTCGGACTGCGAGGAGCTCATGGCCATATTGACTTCTACGCCAACGGTGGAGCCGACCAACCAGGGTGTCCCAAAACCATCTTTTCAGGTGAGCTCACACACACAAGCAGACACACACAAGCACACACTAAATAACACACATCTGCTCACTGCAGTATCATCTCTGTCTTCCAGGTAAATCTTACTTTGTGTGTGACCACCAGCGCTCCGTCTTCCTCTACCTGTGCGCTCTGAACCGAACCTGCACCCTCACCGGTTACCCCTGCTCGTCCTACAGCGACTTCCTGGACGCCCGCTGTCTGCAGTGTGAGGCCTTTAAACCAGCCTCCTGCCCCGTACTCGGTAGGTGCTGAAACTGAATCAACGTAAATGACCTGTAGTGGGAAAATCATCAATCTCCTGCTACATAATGTTTGCACAAGCTGTTCTTCCCCTGCACAGAAATACTCTGTAATTAATCCTGCTAATCCACAACTTGGCTTAAGTGAGCAGCTTTTCCATTGTCTCAATCAGGAAAGTTCATTTGAGTTTAAATATTTTCTCCAGGTGATTTTTGCATACATTTAAAGGAAAATGAGAATATTTGGGAAGAAAATATAATTTAAAAAATTTGACTGCAGACTGACAGACTGTATATAAAAGATGGAGTAGCGATCATGATGTAACCCATTGGTTTTGGACATTTTGAAGCCTCAAACAGAGCAGATCTAAAGGAGCCATTCCACTTCCTGTTAAACCTACTGTACAGAAAGTGGCTGCAGCTCAGCCGAGAGCACAGTAGGGGGCACTCATGAGATAGTCACCAATGAATAGGTGTGAACAGAGCTAAACACCTGCTTCTAGTCTAAGAAGCCCACATGTTATTGCAGTTTTCCCAAATACAGCATTGATAGTATGTCTGAATTCAATTAAACATCACATCCTTTAGGTTTTGTTAGAGTGAAGCCTGTTTTGAACCAGAAGTTGCCATAGTTCAAGTTATTGGTTAATGCTTGTGGGCTCAGTTAGCAAGGTGCCATCATTAACTGTGCGGGTATCTGTGCCTAAGTAAAAGACTGATAAAAACCTAGAATTTCACTCACCAAAACTGAATCACAGACATCTTGTACAACACAGAAAGAGCTATTATTTATCAGATAATTTGATTAAAATGCCCTAAAAGACACAACGCTACAAACACAGTGGAGAGGTATCAGGCACCTCATTTTTTTTGCATCACAGCTGTGTCTGAACACCTGTCGATCTCACCTGCAGGTTATGACGTCAGCCCGTGGAGGGAGACTCTGCTGCGACTCGGACAGACCAGAGTCTTCTTCAGCACCACCGCCGTGCTGCCCTACAGGAGTGAGTCCAACACATAAACCGCACAAAAATTCACGGCTGAGGTGGAGTAGACTTTGGAGGAAATAGGAACAGACGTAGTGCTTTTCGAGTCTTACTGACAACTAAAAGCGCTGTCGGACGCGTTTAACGCCCTAAACCCTCTGAGGTCTAACTCGTCACAGAGTAAAAAGTCCTGTGGCGAGTCTCAGCCGCCAACGTGGACAGAATCTGGGAAAATGTATCTAAATAAATGTAGAAAAAGCCATAGCTTAGATGTGTGTCAGTTAGAATGATTTTCTTTCTCTTCCTCTGATTACAAAGACTTGAGATAACAATTTTCAAAAGCCAAATGAATCATTTGTTTTGAAAGCACAGGGTTAAGGATTAGAGGTTAGGACTTGGACATCACAAGGTTAATGAAGAATTTATGCTATGATATTCCCAAAAATCCCAATCCCACAGCAGGAACCCACTACCCATAAGTGTTTGGGCTTTTTTAAGAGAATCTTTTAGGACTCTGTAACAAAAAAGTGGTGACTGAGTGTTTTGTTGGACTGTAACACTGTCTGTGTCCTGTGTGTGGCAGAGCTGATCTACAGAGTGGACATGGTGACGTGGAACCAGTACCTCCGCTGGGGGGTCGTCTACATCCGGCTGCACAGCGGCAGGAACTTTACCGAGGCCCGAATAGACAAGTGAGTCTTTCTGCTGTTCAACACAACACTGTACATGGAGGAAGAGACAAACAGTAGACCTGGATTTAGTAACAGTACAAAAGGAAAAAGATTTTAAACTGTAAATTCTGTGTTGATTAACGCTTTAATCAGCTGAATGTAAATTTAATACATTTTAACACCACTTGAAATCAAATTTAAGACCAAAATTGTGACAGAAATACATAAAAAAAGTGTAAAAATACTCCTTAAATGCCAAAACAATAATATCAAATATATATTTGGACCAAACGCTGAATGCTGGATAAGACAAATGATGCCCAAAGTTCCATTTGGAGGACAAAAAAAAGGGGTGTTTGAAAAGGTTCTAACATCTAACATCTAACAAAGTCAGTTGCAATAGTTGTTAGAGGAAAACCATGCAGGTTTTTGGTATTTTTTGTAAGTATCTGCGGCTGTTTTTGGAGACTGTGGATTGTGTTTAATATAAGGAGCAGATTGTTGTCTGTGTTCTGTTTGTTCCAGTGGGTTTCATCTTGTTTCTGTGATTGTAAATATACTAAAAGGCATTAAAAACGCAACAAGTACCAATGTAAAAATTTTTGTACATACAAATATAGCAAAACAATTAAGAATAATGAAAAATTAGATTAGTAGGAGTAGGAGTAAAAATTAGGAGCTACTAGGGATTAGTAGCTCCATTAGAACATTTTTTCCATTGAATTTGTAATATATCCTATTCAATATAAATATATGAAAATGCTACATATGCTATATATATATATACACACACACACTTTTTAAAGAGTCTGAATTTAAGAAGTCAAACTTGTGTTTTTAAAGACGTTCTCTTGTCTTCCAGTAAGCGGCTCCGGTTCGAGCAGTACACCTCCACACGGCTGCTGGCCCAGTTTGATGAGGATCTGGAGCACATCCAGAAGATCTCCCTGCGAATCAACACCGGCAACGTCATCGGCCCTCGCTACAAAATCAGACTGCTGCGAATCCGCTTCACACCACTGGAACATCCTGAGAGGTTGGTGGAGTTTATGTTTTAGTACCTCCTTCTGACATGGAACCACTTTTAGAAGACAAAGATATAATCCACTTGGAGGTGTCTCTCTAAAGCACACATGGGCATCTCAGTCAGTCCTGCAAAATCCTTGAAGTAAATAAAACAACCCTCAAAAAGTCAGGCAGCGTTACGCTAAGGAAGTCTACTTTAAATTGTGGATTTAGGTGCATTTGTTTTCTTAGTCAGAGTAATAATTGAACTGTAACATGTAACCATGTTTCAGTCCAGTTACCCAATGTGTGGCCCTTTTTTCTTCCATTTCTTCCATTTCCCACCCCTTCCTTAGTGAAATAAAGTGCTAGAAAAATCTGATCCTGTAGGGGGATTTTCCACAACCTGGCAACCCCAACGCTGTTCATATCAATGACTTATAAATTATAAACCAATAATGACTGATTACAGCACAGTTTATATTCGTGTATTAACAGACGTATTTTCCTCTCATCCAGGCCTCTGATGTGCCGCTTTGACATCATCATGGAAGAGAACATAGAGGTGGCGTTTCGTCCTCTGCCCTGTGGCTCTCGCCTCTGACTCCCACACCAGACTAATTCTTCTTCTATGGAAACACATCGGACTCACCTATAACCCTTTTAGAGGACACCCAGACATCCTCTGGGTGCTACAGGGTCTCCCGTCCCACCGGGTGGACCTCTAGGGGCCCCACAAGAGAGGCAGCAGCCTCCTCGCTCGCTGTGGATTACTCCTGGTTATTATGATCGGGAGCTGGGAAGCTGATAAACTGTGAGAAAACTGAGATTTTTAAAGAGACTGTGGGGAAAAAAAAACTGCTGCAGGAGAAACTCACCCCATGCTGAGATCAGCTCACCTGATGAAGCTCACCTGCTGTGAAAACTGTCCCAAAGCTGCAAACGGGAAATTGTTTTGCTCACTACGAACAACAAAGAATGCAGAATTTATTTGGACGGATTTGCAGAAAAAAAATTTCTTTTCATAATTTTGGATTATTTCACCATATTTTTCTGTAAGTATTACACTTATGTCAGATTTAAATGTTACATGTTTGGTGTTTACAGAGACAAAACTCACAGTGGAGCTTTCAAACATTTAAAATGTGCACAATCATATAATTTGGATAAGTGAAAAGAAATTTTCCTGAGGCACTCTTAGGTAATTACTTGTCAGATGTTTTTTTTATCATTGCTTAGTTTAACCTTCAAGTGACCCCAGCAGTATATGTTTCTATTCGTCACTGTGATATTTTTAATCAGAAAAACCTTTACTACCATGAATCTACTTCTACAACTTTTCATGTTTTTTGGTCCGTTAGTGTGGCGGGGATAAAGGACACTTGTGTTAGAAATATATGTATATTGCAATAGAACCACAGACTGTCCAGAGTGTACCCTGCCTCTCGCCCTGTGGCAGCTGGGATAGGCTCCAGCACCCCCCGCGACCCTGAATTGGATAAGCTGAAGAAAATGGATGGATGGATGTAATAAAACTATGTCTAAAGGACCTAGAACAAGATTCAGTTTGACACTCAGAGCAGACAGGCACGCTGTGGACAAACCTGCTGCTTTCAAGCATATTTGGACAACAGCTGTAGCCCAGTTACACCAAAACGACCCCCGTGTGGCTCAGCAGTTAGTCGTGTACCCCTGGTTTTTTGGCTGTGGTTGAATAGCAGGCTACAGATTTTCTTAAAAGCATCTACTCTAATGAACATCACAGCAGTGTGAACCACCGCTACACAACTTAATCTGCAACATGAATGAATAAAATAATTTACACAAATAAAATTAGACCAGCTAAGGTTACAGTAGCTTACAGAGGTGCAGGTTCAAGCAATAAATCCCTTCTAAACTTCTACAGCAGCCATGTATGACATTAAGATATAAAGATCAGGTGGAAATTGGAATACCTGTCAAGGAAACAGTGTAGATATGATAAACACAAGCAAAGCCATTAAAAAAAATTCCTGTATAAAATATAACGGAATCATAAATGAACAGCTTGGTCACTTGAAGGTTAAAACCTTGTAAGATTGAGAGTGTTAATATGCTCGATTTATAATCCATCTTTTCTACTGGCTGAAAGTGTCTAAAGAACTTTTTATTTTCTTTGCAGAATTTTAACTCATTCATTAACTTGCTCTGCCTCATTTTCACTTAGAAGAACATCTAATATTTCACAGAATTTCTATCCTTCTTTTAAAAAAATACTACTACAACAAACTAGAAAATTTAGAGCAGGGGAACCAGCGGTGTGTGGTTCAACCTTTGAAACCAAGTTATTGACTTTTCCAAGCTTTTCTAAGCTCTAGGTTTTTTGTTAACTAACAGATCAGGGATCAGTTACAGTGCAGTTACAAGCATGCCTAAATAGCTGCTTCTCTCTGTGCCTTTTACCGGCAGCTCTCAACCTTTTCTGTCTGCAGACCTCCTCAACCAAAGCAATCTCACAAACCTGTAACCTGCACATGTAAACAGCCATCCTGCAAATAAATCAGTTGGCTCAAAAGCCAGGTTTCCCTGGGCCTAAATCATCTTCTACTTGATCTTCTTCACTTTTGTTCTGAAGCACAGGAAGTGGTGGAAGTATAAGAACATTTAAGAGCGTTGTAGAACCAAAAGATTAAGATAGAAATTCAGTAACTTTACAATACATCCATACAATATGTTTCATGGTGCAAACATACAGAAAGTGCATTAATTGGAGGGGTTGTGACTCCAGGCTGAGAGCTGCTGCCTGAACTGTGACGCTGCCATGATGTTTATCCACAGCAAAACCAGGCAGAAGCTGCTGTGCTGCAGTAACTGTGAGTAATGTGATGTGTAAAGGTTTATCTAAAAAGATAAAATACAGAACTAAAAGTAGCTGGTAGGGTTGTTCAGAAGAGCAGCGAACAGGTTTTACTTTAACCTCAGTAAATGTGACTGTCGGCACGACCGAGCAGCTGATTTAAACGTTTCCTCTGATGCAGTAATGCAAAATGTTTCAGTGCTGAAAACCTCAACGGTTCATTTTTATGCATTTTTACACTGTTTGAATCAATCATTTATTTCAAAATATATTTGACAATAATTATTACTTCTGCCAAGGTGGTTATGCGATTGGTTTTGGTTGCGTGTTGTTGCGTGTAGGGGCATTTTTCTTCTACTAAACTACTTTTCTAATGTAAAAATTGTCAAAGCTCCACCTTCAAGTGGACCTATTCTGTTCATTTCCAGCTCCATATTTTTATTTTTGAACTCTACTGGAGTAGCTCAGCATGACTGCCAGTTCAAAATAATGCTGCTTTATGTTTTACTGGGCCCTGGTGCAGCCCCTTACTTCATCTTCTGTCTGTAGCGAGGGCTGCAGTCGAATAGTACATTTTTCCTTAGGAAGGCTTCTGACTAAAGTGACTCTGAAGTATCTGCAGGTATAATAAGAGCTGGTCAGATTCTCTAAAAACTAAGGAAAGGTGATTCAAAGCTTCCTTTATTACCTCCTTTAACAGAGAAGACACTGGACCATCCTCCACGAAAGGAAAGGAGACACTACCACTATATAAATAATCAACACATGAGGCAGATCATATAAATATTTTGTGTATTTACTTTGATGTCATCTGACACTGTCTGGGCTTGTTTGGGTGTTTTTGTTTTACATTTTTGTTCTGTTTTGCTTTATTGAGCTGTTTTACTCCATAGAGCCACATTACTGTATTATATTCCATTTTTTTTTTACATAGCATTTTATTGTATTTACGTTTTACCTTCATTGTATTCGATTTTTTTTTAATCTACTGAGCTCTTTTCTTTTGTGTAACTTTTACCTTATTGAGCTTTTTTGCTTTGCCATATTTTATTTTACTGAGCTACTGTTACAGGTTTTGTTAACACCGCTCTGCATCAAAAAATAAAACTTCTGCTGTTTTCCAGAAAATAGTTGATATTACCTAATTCAGTGATGCTGAGTTCAAAAATACCAATAAAAATATTCAGTCACGTACAGTTTTGTCACAAAATGCGAATCCATTTTTTCCACATATGGTCCATATGTGCTCATTGTATTTCAGCTTCTCCAACACAGTTTGCATATTTTCATAAGTTTCTTTTAACAGGACAGAATGACCAGTTGGCACAGATAGAAAGTAATTTCCGTTATGCAGCAGGACACATTTTAGGCTGGCTTTTGAGCTGCCAGTAAACAGCTTCCACTCATCTGCATCGTACTTACAACCCACTGCACCCAAAAAAAACCCTTCAAAATCAACACAATAGACAAAGTCATCAACCATTTCAAAGAATGGAATAAGATCCTTCTCACAATGCCTATAAAAAAAAATTTGGTTCCTGGAGCCAGGAGGTTTTTCTCACTGAGCCTAGACCCAAGCAACCCAGCTGCTTCCTTTGGCAGATCCAAATCTCGTACTAAGTCATTTAACTCTGGCTGAGTGAATAACTGGAGGACAGATGAGCTACTAGAAGATGGATCTTCAAAGTCCTCATCACTACAATGTTGTGCATCTGAAGACAAAACATCATCAGACTCTTCTCTCTCATCAACTAAGCCAGTAAAAATGGGAGG
>VUQI01060675.1:33100-50527 GCA_015106735.1 Paratilapia polleni
TGCAGAAGCAGTCTGTGAAAAACTAAGTACACCCCATAATTCAGTAGCTTGTAGAACCACCTTTAGCAGCAATAACATGAATTCATTGTTTTCTGTATGACTTTATCAGTCTCTCACATTGTTGTAGAGGAATTTTAGCGCACTCTTTTTTTGCAGGTATTTGTTTATGCACAGCTCTCTTAAGGTCCTGCTACAGCATTTCAATCGGGTTGCAACACCTTGATTCTTTTCTTTTTCAGTCATTCTGTTGTAGATTTCCTGCTGTGCTTGGGATCATTGTCCTGTTGCATGACCCAGTTTCAGCCAAGCTTTAGCTGTCAGACAGATGGCGTCACATTTGACTCTAGAATATTTTGGTATACAGAGGAGTTCATGGTCAACTCAATGACTGCAAGGTGCCCAGGTCCTTTGGCTGGACAATAAGCCCAAATCATTACTCCTCCACCACCATGCTTGACAGTTGATATGAGGTGTTTGTGCTGATATGCTGTGTTTGGTCTCTTCTGTCCAAAGGACATTGCTACCAGAAGTCTTGTGGTTTGTTCAGATGCAACTTTATAAATCTAAGCCATGCTGCCATGTTCTTCTTAGAGAGAGAAAACTCTCTCCTGGCAACCCTTCCAAAGAATCCATACTTGTTCAGTCCTTTTCTAATTGTACTGTCATGAACATTAACATTTAATATGCTAACAGGAGGCCTCTAGAGTCTGAGGTGTAGCTCTTGTTTTTTTTGCAATTTTTGCTGAGCATTGCATGGTCTGACCTTGGGGTGAATTTGCTGTCCACTCCTGGCATTACGTTAACACACACCTGAATGCAACAGACCAGCAAACTGACAAAATCTCTGCTTTTAAAGAGGTGCTCACACTTGCTGATGATCAGTTAATCAAGTGCATTTGATCAGCAGCACCTGGCTGCTACTTACCCTCTTTATTCTTATGGAAGTAGTAAGGGTGTACTTAGTTTTTCACAAGACTGCAAAGAGTCCTGTGAAGATTTTCTTTTTCACATGACTGTATGAGGCTCCCCCATTTTCTGCGCAGAAAATACAAAGATTCATTAAACCTAAGCTGTGATGAGCTTACAGTGAAAATGAAATGTAGTCACAGCAGTCTAAAATGTGGCAAGGTAGAAGATTTGTTCTGTAGTTGATGTAATAGAACAGAGAAAGTTGAATTATTAGGAAAATAAACATTTTTATCTCAACTCTTATTTTAAACATTTTGGTGAAGTACAGGATTACTGAATTTGTGGGAAAGTTTATTATATTTTTCGAAACCTAGGACAGGGCAAAACCTGTCGAGATCACTTACTGAGGAACATACGAGACATTTAAATAAGTGTACATGTGGTTGGATGGGGTCAGTACAAATCGTATTAGTTCGTAAGTAAGTTATTTAAGTTCATAAGTTATTTTAAAAAATGGTGTGTGTGAAATAAAATTAAAAACAAACTTCAGTTAAAATGAAATAAAGAGTGAGTGTTAATACATATATCATGATAATATGTCACTATGTATAAAGATATATTTACTAGTAATTATATTTACTAGTAATGTATTATTTATACATAATGTATAAATAATACAAGTCAAAACACAAAAATAATTTTTCAAGTAAACATAATGTTATAATTAACAATTATTAATAATCAAAATACATGAACAATACATTACTTGTTAGCTGTTTTGTATATATAACATTCATGTATATTAATGGATAACGGTACGATAGTGTGTTAATATAGCAATGGGTTGGACAGATTTTAAGTGTCTTTTACACTATGCTGTTGTAATGTTTGTGTGTTATGTGCATGTCTGTGTGTGCTGTTTGTACCCACAGCAGATCCCAGTGCTGACCCAGCTTCAACAGAGGAACGAATCAGCCTTGAGGCATCAGCGCTGGAGAAAAGACTGAGCATGTTGTCTCAGTGCACCTTAGCGAGCAGCTCAGGTACACTTTATGTAATGTTTCATAAGGATAAAATGCATCGTCTGGGGACCTTCAGATGTTTCTATGAATTATGAATCTCTTTCTCCTCATTGCTCCTTGTACACTTGGACTGCTGAGCTTCTGTCCACACAACGGTTTAATCCCTGTTCTATATTCATATTGCCATTCTGGGAATTTTTTTGTCATAATTATGTGTATATTAGTCACAAATGTGAAGCTCAGTGTGGTCAGAGCTGATGATTCATTCTTGCTGAGTTCAAAGCTCAGAGGGAATTTGTGGAATAAATATTCCTTCTTTCTGCCCTCGCTGTTTAGCAACACCTGTAACTGTAGCAAAGGAGCAGATGATTGAAAACTAATTTTACAAGATTGTAATATTTTGTGCACAGAGCCAAGTTAAAGGTATGATTTATATGTTATTGATTAAACATCACTATCAGCAGAGTTAAATTTGTGTTTGATGTTTACAGATTAACTTATTTCAGTGTGTGTCTCATTTATCATAATCTATTAACTTTCTCTCCCTCTTCAGCCTCCACTTACAGCTCCAGTACATCTGTGGCTGGGGACGACCACAGCAGCATCTCCAGCTCTTCCTCCAGTCAATCAGATGTGAGCTATGGAAGCAGACTTCCATTTTGGGTGGAGCCATTAGCTAGACTGCACCTCTCCAACGACACGGCGTCAAGCTCTTCCACACTGAAGGCACTGACTAGTTCAGAGGACCAGCTTTATGCTGCCGTGATGGGAGGCTCCCAGAATCGTCCCTCCTCCGCTAACCTCCATCCTCGTGGTCTCCATGACAGCGGGCGGCAGAGCTCATTAGACAGTGGGATTGGGATAGCGACAGGCAGTCACTCGTCCTACTCGGGGAGCTATTCCTCATGTACGGGGAGTCTGGACATGGCCAGCCAGGGAGGAGGGGAGGAATTTGGCTCTGTGGCCAGCCTTCCTGCTGCTCATCCTTTTCCTTCTTCACCTCCTTGTGCTCCTCCCCCAACTCCTCCTTCTTCTCCTTTTCAGCCCATGCTTACCCCAGAGCACAGTTCTGCAGGCACCACTTCCTCTTCCTGGTCCTGTGCCTCCAGATCTGCATCTCATGCATCTCGTAGGTACAGTGAGGAGTACCAGATTCCCAGTCTGCTCAAACTGCAGTATGATACCCCCAGTAGTCTGCTCCAGGCCCGACCCCTAAAAGAACCATCATCCCATGGAGCCCCACCTGAGCTTGGCACGGACAGTAGGAGCAGTGGGGATGGAGGTGGTAGTCAGGGACAAAGAGGACTGAGGTCTCAGTGTCAGGCCATGATGCAGCGCTCACACTCCTGGGGCAGTGAGAGGGCGCCCTCTGTGGACAGTGAGGGGAGGTCCACACCCAGGCCCCTGCTGGTCCCTGGAGGCTTGTTTTTTCCAGAAAAGCAGGTACTGCCAGCATCACACCGTTTCACCCCCTCAATCTCTAACCTTTTGTTTCCACTCTGACATTTCCATCAAGAAATGAAACAAATTCAATGAAACAAATTTAATATTAATTATTACTAATAATTAAGTTCATCACACTTGCTAATCTTGACTTTGCTCCCACTAATGGTAATTTCCATAATACACGTATTAAAATCAACAGTGGTGTTTTTTATTCTTATGCTATTAAAAGGGATCTTATGTAACTCTCCCATGTTAATAGGCAAGAATGTGGTCCTCAGTAGAGCTGTGGCTTGGAAGTTATGGGAATAGGAAAGGAGGCAAGATAAGAACAAGTAATGTTGCTGAGAAGCTGGGACCCATTGTCAAAAATACTTAGCTCTATTAGAGCTGAGGTACCTCAGTGAGACACTGCTAGAAAATTTAGTATCCTAGAGCCAGTCTCAAATGGCTTTTTTTCTCTCAAAGCAAAGAAAACCAAAAAGCTTTGAGAAGTCTGCTTTAACTGGGGACCTGTCATTTAAAAAAAACAAAACAAAAACAAGTGGTAGAAAAGGTGCAACTTAATAAAATTCCCAGCATAACAATGTGAAAATTAATAATAAAAATCCTGCATTTAAAACCTTATTTGTGTGACGGTACCAAAGCATTTTTATCAATATGGATTTAAATTATTTAAAAAAGGTATTTTTAATTTTTATGCAGAATAGTGTCCATTGGCCCCGAGTTACTAAACACAAGATTTTGCAAAACACAATAACAAAACAAGAAAACAAATATTACTTACCAGCATGCTTCATGCTTTCAAAGAGACATTTTATGTCATCAGATATGAAAAGCATATTGATAATTACATCATATGAATGTCCTTGGTAAATATTTCCATTTGACTTCAATCTCATCTTCTGTCCTTTCAAACTTAGTTTAATTTGCATTATTTTTTCTTATTTCAAATTGATTTGTATTTGTTATCTCACAATGGTCAAAGAATCCTTCAAAAATTTCCCAGATCCACATCGACTCAAAAGTTAATCACATCTGTCCAAAACTTAAAGCAATCCTGCTAACACACAAATCAAACCAGTTTCACACACCTTAGTGGAGGGAATGAGCCTAGAACACATGCCAAAGGTTGACAAACACTGGTTTAATAATTAAAATCTTTGTTTTCTATATTTACATCCACCTACCAAATACGCTGTGTGGACCACATACTCTACTTATCTATTTACTATATTTTCCCTTCATGTCAGAAATACTGTTAAACAGTTTTCTTTTGCTTTTACTGGACAAAAGGTTAGGTTGAAACAGAACTTGCAGTCAAAGTTGGGTATAAATAAAGCACCAGCACCTACCAAAATTTTCCCTTAAATGGTAATTTGGTGAAGTTTGCTATTTTTTTTAATTGATGCCACCAGAGATGTTGACTTAAGTGTAATTTAATAATAATTTTCCTAAAGCAGTTTTTCTCTGTTTGGCCTTTGTTTCACAGTATTACATAATTCTGCAGTGTTTGCAGCTGATGCACCAGCACTTCAAGCAGCAATTTTCTGGGCTTTTCACATAGACACCATTACTTGCTTTAGAACTAATGACTCACTTGGGTGGCTGCTTCTGTAATAGTGATTTACAGTATAGTCAATGCTTTAAAGGGTCATTAGGAAGGTGAAAACAAAGGGAAAAAGAACAGCAGAGTTTGCCAGAGGAGCAGAAAAGTAGGAAGAATGAATTTCTCTATAAAATATCCTGCTCTGTGACTCAAACTGAGGCTCACTAGCATCATAAACCCTTACCACTGCACCACAGGACTTCAAGAACAATACTGTTTCTTTTCATTTGTTTTAAAATTGTGATTTCTTTTTTACCATACACCAGCAGCTCATTCTCTTGTGTGGTGCCTTTCTGCACTCACAGCATGCTTCCACAGTCTCTTCCATATGGGCAGTTTAGTCTGTGGTCCAAATGATTTTGGATGCCTTTGGTCTGAAAACCACAGGGTGAGGAAAAATGGCGAGAAGATTCAAACACCGGTAGAAGCATGTGTGAACCACAGCCAGGTCCTTCTCACTGTGGGGTGACAGTGGCACCCGCTGAGCCACTGAATCGCCCATATAGAAAAACAGTAATCGGTGTGGGTGTCTGTCACACACCTGTCTCGAGCTGGCGTTTTCGATTTCATACTTTTGTCAGAACCCTCAAACACTCAGAAGAGACTTTTCCTCATTGTGTGTAATTAATTTTTTGATGGGTTGTGAAAAGCGCTTCCCCCTCATAGCAGGCAAATTATCATCAGAACAGGAGAGGAAACAGCATGTCTTGTGATTTCTGACAGGTTGTGTAGGAGTGTGTGTGTGTTCATTATACAGCGTGTATGCTGGAGCGAGTGAGAGGGAGCAAAGGGGACTGAAAAAGTTAATATGTAGTGATGAAACTGACTGAAATCCTCAGAGAGGAGAATCCCGCTGCGTAAAACACAAATGAGCTTTCTTTATTTTCATTTCACAAGAGTCGGCGGTTCAATGTGGCAAAACTCCACACCCTTCATGTTCAGTAATGGTTACAGTGCCTGAATTCACATGTACTATCATGTCTGTTGAGGCACGCTGTATGACAGATAATATTCGTGAAGCTCCAGCCTGCTGTGTTATTAGCTGTTGTGGAGAGGAGTAAATGATAAAGTGGGACATGCTGTCAGAGGTTTCTCTTGTCTGAGCCAGCTATCCTTTTGTCTCCTGTCTGCTGTCTCTAAAGATGTCAGATCTGTCCTCTCAGCTCTGTAGCTTTTTTTCCTTCAGCTCTTGCTCTCAGTTTCCCTTTCTCTATATTCTTTCTCCTAATCAGTTTATTTTCAAGCCTCTCTATCTATAGCTCCTTCCTGTTCCTTCCCCCTCCTCTGTATCTCTTTTCTCTATACCTTAAAATGCTGCTGTTTTCCTGAATTTTGCAGTAAAAGCAATTAGCCGAGCCTTGACTGTAAATCCTCTTGTCTCCCCACCCAGTACAGTCATGGTTTAGACAACTACATTACACCAGAGCAGTGGCGGTCAGCAAGGAACACAAGCTACACTCAGGTAAGATCGTATCTGTCCATTTTAGCTTGTGCAGGGCAGGAGCCATAAAATTACTTTTAAGGTTAAAGCAGGTCTCCAGTTGCAAGAATATTTTGCTATTTGGAATTAGAAGGATTTCTACATTGATTACATTGATCATATAATATATATATTTGAACTTCATTAAAGTCAGAATATTAGGGAAAAAAATACACTGTGTAAAAGCCATACTATTTTTGTTTTGTCAAACCTGCTACCACCAGGGGGAGCAGAGCTGCTGCCAATTAGGGAGCTGTGATATAATCAAGGGTTTCATCTGACACAGGTGTTGCTACTTAGCACAAAGGTATTGGTTTTGCATTTGTATTTTATGTTATGGAATTAGAGGTATTATAGGAAATTCAAACTCGGCTTGGAATCAAACACTGTAAGCAATAAATAATGTTAATGGAAATGGCAGACATTTGATCTTCTGTTTATTTATCTGAACCAGCATCCTGCAGTAACTGTTTTGACCTTTCTGAAAAGCAAATTGGTCATTACAATTTGAATGAACTAATAACACTTTGGCAGTTGTACTTTTAATGTTGTCAGAGACTTGCACAGTGATCAGGACCATTTCTCCAGTCTTGTCCTGAAGAGATCACACCAAGAGCACAATGTGCAATCCTGAAGAACTCAAACGTCAAAGCAAAACACCTGCTGTAATCTCTAGTTAAAGTTGAAGTCTGTGTTTATGTATCTGCTATAAGAAAAATGCAGAGAATGGTGGAAAAGGAATGTCACCACAAACAAAGCCACTGCTCCCCAAATAAGCATTTCAGTTTGACTCAAGTTTGTGAAACACCAGCTGTTTAACTTCTTTCTTAACTTTGCCTTTTTCCTTCAAAGGAAAAAAATGTATCCCAACTGTGAAGCATGGTGGAGAGAGCATCATGGCTGCTTTGCTACCTCAGGGCCTGGACACATTGCAATTATGGAGGAAACGGTTAATTCAAAATGGTGTTAGGAAATTTTACAGAAGAATGTCAGAGATGATGAATGAATCCAAAGCACACTAATAATCAATAAGAAGAAATGTTATCGAATGGCCAAGCCAGAGTCCTGACCTTCATCTTATTGAGATGCTGTGGCATGACCTGAAGAGTGTTGTTAAATCAAGACATCCCAGAAATATAGATGAGTTGAAACAGCTTTGTATGTAGGAGGACTGGTCCCAAATTCCTCATTACTGTGCAAGTCTCATAAGCAGCTACAGGAAACATCTGATGGAGGCTGCTGTAGCTAAAGGAGGCTCTCCGAGTTACTAAATTCAAGAGTTCACTTTTTCCAGCCTGGGCTGTGAATAATTACTGCATGTCTGAAATAAAGACATGAAAAATACAACTGTTTGTGTGTTATTAGTTTCGTCAGGTTATATTTGTCTATAATTGTGACTTGGATTAAGATCAGGCCATGATTTATGAGAAATCAAACCCTAGTTATTCCAACAGGTTCAGAAACTTTATCTTGCATCAATACATAATATTTAAATGAACAAACATAAAGAACGAAGTAGTATTTGTACTACTTTGTACAACCACACCCTTGCTGTTATTTCATTTAAACTCTCCACTTGTTCTATTGTTAGGCTACATTCATTTCACAGATAAATGATATCTATTCTTGGCTACTGACTGCATAGTCATGGAAAATGAAGGGAAGCTTAAAGTGGACCTATTGTGCTTTTTTTTAATTTATTTTTTATTTCTGTCATTTACAATCTCTGTTGTTACAGTAGTGGATGCTCATATTAAACATGGTCAAAGTTTCAAATAATGACCTCAGTGCAAGTAATCCGTTTGAGCAAAAGCAGTTACCCTTAGGCGAGGATTACACTCGGTTGTGAGCTGCAGTGTCTTAAGTGTGCTTGATGGCTGTCTGAAGGACGCGTGCATAGTTGGTGCATTTTGGTGTAGTGTCTCCACAGGCAAGTCTGCTTGGTCACAAAAAATTGGCAAGCAAACAGACCCTAGCATAGTGAAGATGCAGAACCTATATAATGCCTTTTAATATGGACATCTCAGGCGAACAGCTCTGGCTGTGATCACAGCAGCCCCACCTACTGTTCAAACCTTCTGTTTGCAAGCACCAGCCAAGCAGAAAAAGGTTGGCTTAAAGGGGGAAGTGCTTAAACAGCTTGTTTCAGAGTAGGTGAACTGAGGGGCTGTTTAAAGGGACAATAAAATATAAATAAGGCGTATATGTACTCTGGATCATGCAAAGCTAATCTAGTAGAGTTGAAGAATCAAAATATGGAGCTGATAATGAGCATACTAGGTCCTTTTAATGTCCCATTATCCTGTAAGGTGGGGCTACAGTAGCCAGTATTAAGCACAATTGTGTAGTACTGTAATACTTTTAATCAAACATGAAATCAAGCTTCAAATGTTCATCTTTAAAACTGAGCTGTAAATGAAGCAGTGTTCTGACAAAATTCAAGGGCACTTAAAGTAAAATCTTTAAAATAATTGTTTTTTTTTTTTTTGTCCCTTATTTTTTAGACTGACAGCTCTGCACTTATGGACCTGTCACCTTCTGCAGATACGCAAGGTGTGTTTGTTAATGTAACTATGTGCTTGTCTTACTAGGATTTGGGAAGGATTTGCATACAAAAAATATTGGCACCACCCACACAGACTTTGCCCTTCCCCCGAAGGAAAATCACCTGTATTGTCCATCCATCCATTTTATATATATTTAAGTGGGATTTCATTAACTGGAGCATAAAATATATGTTTGTTCATCAAGTGGACAAAAATGACAAGAAAATGCAGTTAAGGGAACACAGGTAACATTCATTTCCTTGACTATACTGGGACCAATTGTGCTTATGTGCATCATTACCCACCTAAGGCCCATTTTCAGCCCAGAAAACCTGTGACTACATTAATCCAGTTACCGTGCTGATGTATAATTTTATTTTATTTATACTTTAGTTGAGTATTTTATGCTTCCACTCCAGTACATTTCAGAGGGAAATTCAGTTTCACTACATGTATTTGAAAGAAAAGTTATCAGTTACTTTCATATTAAAAGTGACAGTTTATAAAATATGATGCACTGTTGAGACTGAACTACCCAACTGTAGAAAAAGCTGTTAAAATTACCTTCACCTAATATGGCTATAGAAATAAAATGCTGTTCATGGATCAGTAATAACAATTAAATAATTTAACTACATGTGTTGCAAATACTAATAAATGTTTAGTTTAATAATGTGAATGAAGAACTTTCTGGTAATGGACTATTTTAACATTATTAATCAAATGATCAAATCAAATGATCTGAATACTTGTATCACAGGTCTTACTCCATGATACTTACTCTCTAATACTATGTCCTAAAAAATGTGTTTCCAGACCCTCCTCTCTGTGCGAAGGAGGAACACCGTGACAGTAGTGATATCGGTTCTAAGCTGGCAAGTCTGAAGAGATTGTTGCCGTCTCTGCGCTTGTCTGCCCCTCCACCTCCTCCTGTCACACTGAGCACGTACAGACCAACATCAGCTTGTAGTAAGAGAATTTGTAATAAACCAAAATTGTTTTTCAGGTATAACAGGTTTGTTTTTGGTATATGGAATGTGGATACTCTGAAACTAAGGAGTTTTAACAGTTTGCCCTGCAGACAACAGATTTAGTTGCCCTCCTTTTGGTTTCGTCTTTCAGGTATGTTCCAGTCTTCCCACGAGGCACCTCCGTCTGCATCCCTGGACACTGGGCCTCGTAGCGACAGCAATGTTAATTATGTCAACATCCCCATTAGCCCACTGCCGTATAAAACTAGAGAGCTACTCTACACAGAGCTGGAGCTTCAGAAACCCAGCTCAGCTCCAGTCTCCAGTACGTACAGTGCTGTGAGAGGTAACACATTGCCGTTCTGCAAACCCAGTAAGAACACTGCGCCTCAAACAGCTTTAGATCACTATTTGTCTTTTCCTGCTGCTGCTTTCTTTTTCATATGGCCTCTGTGGGAATGGCTTCAAATTACATTTTGCATGCAGTACCTCTGCCACACTATTATAGTGTATGGCATGCTGTATACATTATTAGATTCACAAAGGATAGTAAGCAAAGGTGGGGCTAAGGAAAACAGAAGTGGATTATGAAACAGCCCCAATCTGTTTAATTTGGCAAAAATATCTGTTTTCCTGTGCACTTGCTGGTTATTGGCAGGGTGGTTGATTTGTTGATTATTCTCTCAGTCTGTGTACTGATGCTTATAAATGTACCACCCTTGAAGCCAAAAAGAGGAAATACACTGCTACCATCATTACAGACTAAAAAATATACACAGTATTCATTTGGCTTGGCTGAGATTTTCCTGCTAGCATCTTTCTATCCACTTAACAAAAAAATGTGCTTGAAAATGTGTTCCTGGATCAACTCGTATTATTAACAGCCCGATAAGTACATTTAACAAATGAGGAAGTACAATTTCTTCTTGGGAAAAGTTCAATTTATTTCCTGTTGCTTCTGTATAGCCTAACGTAATTAGCATAATCTGACTTGGACTGTGAAAATGAAGCAATTTATAATAGTGATGGAAAGCAATTCACAACAGTTACACCTAATAAAATGAGAGCATTTCAATTACAAGTAATTTTATGCATTTGTGATTCACAGATGAAATTATTTTAAATGTGTATTTCAGAAGTACCAATTTAAAAAACAAACAATACAATCTGAGGAGACAGAAGGGGCAGAGTGACTGTATAATGCATCTCAGGGACTGATAGATCACCGTATGTTTTTTCTGTGTCAGTGGTTAAAGATGACATGATATTCTGTAGAAACTTTTTTTTTTTAACACCCCCACCTCTTTTACCATCATTTTCCCAACCAGAAGAGGGCTCCATCAGGTACGCCCACCTTGACATCACTGCCATGGAAACAGCTCAGAGAGTGGGGGCGGAGCATGTTCAGGGCAGGGAGGACGGACTGACTCAGCTGAAGAGCAGGCGGCAACGGTACCCAACCTGACTCTGCAACGCCCAGATGGATGACACTTCAGAATAGTTCTGACTGCTGATTCTCTCCAACTCTCTGGAAAAGCTGACGGGCTCAAATGTGGTGGATTATCATACTGGTTATTTTGTACTTAAACACCCCCACAGTTGTGACAGTGTAATGAAATTCTCACAGTCCATTCCACTAAGGGTAAACCTTTGGGAGCTTTCTTATGCAGCTTCTCTCTTGTCTAAGTGTTATTTCTCATATACATGTTTTTAAATTAGCATTTATCCTGATAACTTTTACCATAAAAATGTTACATGTTTGGCTGCCTGGCATTTATGCAAAGTGCAGTCATAAAGTTCCTATAAAATATAAAAATTTACATGATTTAAAATTTAGCCAAGCTCCCTTTCAAGGTCTTCTTTTTGTACCTCTGAACCACTTTCAGTGCAGCTTCAATTCCTTTTTTTTTCTCTCCTTTGGGGATGGTCACATCAAAGGGAGCCAAATCTGTCAAGTATCGAAGATTATGTTCATGTGGCCAAAAATATTCCTGTTTTTTTTCCCATGCCAACACACGGTAGCACATTTCAGGTCGTTTCCACCTAACATCCTCCTTAGACACCTCAGAAACATCTTCACGAACCAAAAACAAGTCCAGTTGCCTTCATTTCAAGCGCTTAAGAACAAAAGCTGCCCTCAAAAATTTGAGGTCTGTGGCGAAATCATAGATCCATAAGCACAAGTGGTCAGAGCAGAAGTGCTGTGTTAAGTGGTCCCGGGGAAGATGGTCTTCAAGTGGAGATTCACCAAATTTGGTAATATTTTAGTTTTAGAATTTGAGTGTTGGAACTTTATGATCACACTTTGTAATCTGCTGAGGACTGATGAAAACGTGTCTTTTTCAAGACTACCTAGATGACTGGTTAGCACTGGAAATGAATGGCACCAAACTATTGTTTACCACTGATATTACAAAAATAAAAGAAACTTTGCTTTTTAAGCTTTAATGTCTTTTCAATTCTTGCTGGATTTACTTTCTTCAGGCTTTGTGGGCATGGTATATTTGTTGTTATCTCTTTTACCAAGAGGTCACTGATCACCATTGTGTGGGTTTGGATCAGAATAAGATGCCACAATGAGATAAAACCCACCTCATCTCACACCTTACAATCGAATGCCAAGAGCACCAACTTGCCTGGTGATCATTCCACTTCAAAGCGGAAAAGCATTCGATAAAAATAAGCATCTTACAGTTATACCCAGGGTGCAAATTACATTAATCCAGGCCCATGTGGTCCAAGCAGGACATGACTGAGTAATCAGCCAGCCAGAAACATTATTCATCACAGTAATCAATGCCTCTGCTTCTGGTCTGTGAGAGGGCAGGAACTGATGAATGGAAGAGCATGGTGTTTGTTTCAATTTCTCACCTCCCTCTTGATATCATCAGGACAAATTGTACAATAATGGATGCAAATTTTTTTTATCGTTTTGGTTCCCCACTAGTCTCTGAGGAGGAAGAAACAACATGAAGATGACTCACGAAAATGCAACGTTTTACAATGTCACTACAGAGACTGCTTTCCTCAACAGTATATCAAGTGCTTTTATTCATGCCAAACTGTATGAATGATGTTAAACTACATTTTTAAAACATTACCGTATGTATGTTGTTGGCACCTGTAGCTTACTGAATATTAAAGATTGCTGTTTTGTTGTCAGGTCCCTAGTTTTCAATGCTTCTACTTCTAATCTTATAAAAATATGTTAGCAGCCCAAGGCATGAGGTGCAACAGTGGCATCAGCCCATGTGATGTAATGTGGACAAGCCGTCCAAAGTGGCTCAACTGCTTCTGGTCTGGGCAAGACTGACTCAGCAACTGCTGTCCATCTATGGCCTGCCACCTCCACAATATTTGGCTAAAGTAAAGCCACATTTTCAGTCTTGTTGTTTGTAGAACAACCAGACATTTCTTCCACACTTGCCTCCCATTAGTTATACAAATAACTGTTGCTATGGAGTACCACACTGGTGTGTAAACTACTCTAATTTATCTGTACCTTGACTAATAATCTGATCAGATATTTATCATAAGTCTGGCTGGTTTGTAATAATACCTTATATGCATATTACATACAAACAACCAAAAATTCATTCATTCAGCAATTCATTCTAGAAAAGTAGAAAAACATCCATGGAAAACACTGATTTTTTTTTTTTAAACAGTAGTTGAAAGGGTATGGCGGATCACCACTGTGTGTGACTGTAGAGAAAAACATTACAGTTCCTTCATCTTTCACTGGTGTGATGATTGTGATCCAAACCTCTCAAAGCTCATTGTGTTGGAGTCCCTGACGAGAGATTTTGTTGGACAAGTCCTGCATGTGTTTCTTCATCTGAAATCAAACAGTGAAAGACATCCATTCAATTTAAATGCAAGACAAATTTACAGCCAAACACGGGCTTCTTAACACAAATGATTGTAGTTTACTAAGGGTTTGGTTATTTTGATAGTAAGTTTTGACTCAGAGTCTGGGTTAAACCTCTACAATGTTCATGTTGCAGAAAGCGACAAAGCAGGTGTCTTGATTTTATTTGTCAATGTTTGGTATATGCAACTGTCTTATACTGTGCTTACGACATGTTACAACACATGTACATATACTTTTGTGGGATAAAATAAGTGTGAATGCTGTAATCTGAAGGTCCTGTATCACAAAAATGCATTTTACTGTTTTGAGATGTTTATGAACTTTTAAGTGTAAAATAAAAGCTGTGAAAATAAGAAGTCACTTAACAGCAGCATTCCCGCAACCCCCAACAACTAGAACACCCTCCAGTTTTACAAGGAGTCACCAATGGCTTCATCTGTTTTCATTTCAAGCAGGAAGTCAACCATAGCACATTAAATGCTAAGAGAACCTTTTTATCCCTACGTACCTTGTAGCCCATCTCCTTAGTCTTCTCAGCAAGTGTGTCATACTTTTCCTTGCTCCTCTTGATGTGCTCTTTGTCTCCTAGAGCTTCCACATGTTGCAGCTTCTGATGGGACAGCTCCAACTGCTCCTTGTAATGACTGTGCTTCTCTACTTTGGTCTCAAAGTGATGTAGCTCCTCCTAAATGAACAAGGGCAGCAAACAGAGAGGTGTAAGCTCAGTTCACCTTCAATTACATGCACAGCTGCACAGCTGCACAGGGAGCTTATATGCATCTCAAGTGGCAAATAGAGAGGAAATGTCACAGAGGAAATTCAAGCTGAATGTTTCCCCATGATAGATCTGATCTTGAAACCTGATAGCTTTAAAAAAAAAAAAAAAAATTTTTAATTGAGTTGTTCACTGCATTCGTCTGCCAAGGGACAAAGGGTGAAAGGAGTGCACTGAGATCCTGGAGAGTGGAGTACTTGTGAATTTCAAAAGTGCAATACATAAAATGTGATCATAATAAGGTGCACTTTCTGTGGCTTACCATACACAAGTAGTACTTAGCTACTAAGTACTGGAAAATAATATAGTTAATGCCTCTATGCCAGAAGAGCACTTGATTAAAAAGTTTCTTAGAGTTGTAATCTCAAAGTTAGACTGTTTAAACAAGAAGTGTCACCTAGAAACAGACTGGACAACAGAGTGTCCCTCGCAAAAAACAGAGAAAAAAAAAGTTATAAGAGACGTAAGCACTACCTTGAGAGAGTCCAGCTCATCTTTGCTGAGGTTGCCTCTCTTGGCAGCCTCCCACAGTTCAATCACACGAGGCTCCCGAAACTCTACAGACCAAGAACAGAAAGACAGACGAAGAGATAAACAGTCCAAAGAGACAGTTTGGAGCCACAACAACACTCAAGAGGGAGGGAGCTTTGATGAGGAGGTGTCGCAGCAGATATTTCATATGATACAATCACAACAACATACCCTGGTTGCTCAGTCATTTTATAAATACACACAAAATAAGAAACAGGCAACACACTTGCATTTCAAATTTAATTTTGAGGTGCTGTCACACAATTTCTCTTCACTCATTAAATTCTGCAAAACTGCAAATATAAAAAAAGGAGGAAGGAGATCAAAACCGATTTGTGCAAGAGCAGGCAAGGTGTGAGGGGAACGAGTGGTTTAGTGAGAAACAACCTGGAGGCAGAGATGCAGTAAAGAAGTCATTATGAATCAGCAGAAGGTACAATGCCTTCATCTAAACTTCTCAACAGACTCCCACTGAAACCTGCACAAGTGAGACCTCACACAAAATCTGCAGTTTTCTCAACTAGAAGCAGCCGAACATGTCTGAGGAGTGGAGAGAAAAAGGTCTGCAAACTGTGATAAAATGCAATGGTGAGTGAAATGAATGCTTTCTCCGTTAAACAGCACAAGGACAAGCTATTTTACGTCACTGGATGAATGCAGCACAGTGAGCCGCTTTAAATAACTGCCTTTAAATACTTCTTTCCATTTCAGAGATGCATTCAATGTTAAACTAAAAGCACAAAACACTTAAGCCATCAGCATATCAGTGCTCACCAGCCATGATACAGTAGTGTGTTGTTATGATTACAAATCCTAGTAATTAAGCTGATGAGATAAATGTAGAGTCTGACTGAGATGCAAAAAGAGACAAGCTGAATGTGTGTTTTTCTCTCTCTCACCACTGTCTTCAGTGAAGCCCTCGTGGCTGAGCTTCCGGAGGCGCTCGAAGCCCTGGTTGAGGTCTCTCATTTTCTGCTTCAGCTCTGTGTGTTTCTGGTGCAGTACGTGCTCTTTGGTATCACCCTCCAGGGGAGAGATCACGTTCTTGTGTATTTCTGTTGAGAGGAACAGACGAAAGCAAAGAAAGAGGAGAAGAGGGAGAGATGGGGTAAAGCAGGAGTCAAAAGCCCACAGGGTTGTGTGGGTGGGGTAGATGTGAGTGAGAGCAGAGGAGATGGATGGAGAAAATGAAGGATAGATGACAAAAGGGAATAGGAAAAAGGAAAAGAACAACATTAAACTAATAAAAGACAAAAATAAAGGTAGCATTTACTAGTATTAGCATTTAACAGTCGGCATCTGTAAAAGATTAATGACATTTAAACCATTTCATTGGCTTTATCTTCATTTATCAGGTTTATTTTTCCATAAGAGCCTTGAGTAGCCCATGAGCATCATTTTACTGGTTAAAGGCACCATGAGATTCCAGCCTGTCTGACGCTAGCAAAAGGCAAGGAGGTAAAAATAAAACAAAGCCCAAGTGGACAGCACCACACTGACTAAATGATAACAGTTGACATTTGGATCAAAAGAAAAAAAAAAGTCAAACTGAATCAAAACTTAGGAACCTAGACCGGCGGTGGATGAGGTGGAGGTTCTGTGGAAGTTCACAGACACTCCCTCAAGGCAACATGTGATTGGCTCAATATTTAAAAGCATCAGACAAGCAGAAGAAATACCCACAGCTTGTGTGGCAGAAACGTATTGCTGTGGAGCGCTATCGGGAAAGTTCTGGCACGTAACAGCTGCAAAGTGTCAAGTCACATCCGAAGAAGACGTGCCTGTCCTCCCCATGTCTATACGAAACACAGTGGGGCCTGTCAGCTTCTCTTAAAACTCACAGCTTGATGTGCTTTGACAAGCACTGATAGAGCACAAAGTAGTGGGTGGTAACATGTGCAGTCTGATACCTGCCACCTACATACATGACCACAAGACTGAACAGACGACAGAGAGCACTTCAAATGTCAAAACTATAAAACAGTGGTATGCAGAACAGCTTTGCCACCTAGAAAATATCACTTTATAACCTTGTAAGCCTTATTTCTTCAGAAAAATACTCTGCTTTTAGGGGTTTTTTTCCTGATATGATCATGCAAACCTAGGATCAGCACCATAGCTATGCCTGTAGCAAAAATATATATAGCAGTAAATGACATAAAAGGGCAGATAAGAGCTGCTAAGACAGAAAGACTTTTCTGTGCAAGAGATCTCAAATAGAACAAGGACAAAATAACAGAGAGGAGGCCAGTGTTAAAATGCTTGTA
>VUQI01060675.1:59683-75665 GCA_015106735.1 Paratilapia polleni
AAAGGGAGGGTAAAAAAAAAAAAAAAAAAAAAGCAGCAGCACAGATCGTCCAGATCCTCCAAACCAACAGAAATCTGCCTGAAAATCCTCCAGCAGAGACCCGAGAACCTGAAAACTCGTCCCCCTCACATTCAGACATCATCCAGCTGCAGCATCACCAAAACTGGGCATGTGAGCCCCCCCTCCCACCTTTAAACTGGATGAATGAGGCACTCTGGGAAAACTTCCTAATTAGGACATGAAGCAGAGTCCTGCCTGTGTTTGGTATGCTCTCTCTCTCTCTCTCTCTCTCTCTCTCTGCTCGCTCTGCCCCCCCCCATGTATCCTTCCTCATCTCTCCTCATCCTCCTCACCTCACATCTCTCCATATTTAGTCATGAATCTGGGAAGCGAATATTTCTCTGGTTTTTCCTCCAGCACTAGCAGAGCCTATGGGTTCAGTTTGCCCTCAGTCCTGCCTGCCGGCCTCTCTGCTGTTCTTCTTCTCTGGTGTAATTCCCAAACCAAACCTGCAGCACCTGCTGCTGATCTAATGTGTTTAAATGTTATAGAGATGTTAAATGTGGAGCTTCAGCCAGTGGATTTAAAGCTTCACCTGAACACACCTGCACAGTCACATTTACAACCTCCAAACATCTTCTCCATGAAAACACATCAAAAACACTATTTCTCCAAAACAAAGCACTTAAAATGAATTGATTTTTTTAACTTATAAAACATCTTTTTTTCTGCAGATTTTGGTTTTATTTAATGAAACAAACTGTAGACACCAGGGGGCGCTGCTGCACAGCTTACTCTTATACACCTGATGTGTTAGTGATTTTACAGCCAAATTACACTTATTTTCTGTTCTGTTTCATACATTGACATGTTTTTAGTGTTTTTTTTATTTGTGCTTCATTTCTTTCGTTTTGTGATTCCAGCTTCAGTTTGTATAAAAACTTTGAGTTTAATGGAAGAAAAATCTGTTTTTAGTCCACATTTTTGTTATTTCAGTTCCGTCTTTGTGCCTGCAGCTCTCAGCCATCAGTTAAAATAATAAAACTTTTATTCTTTATTTCTCTGTTCTGCTTGACTGGGCTCATCCCACGAGGGTCGGGCACCTTCTTTAAACTAAAGTCAAACCATCAAAAATCAGCATAATTGTAATAATAAACTCCATCACTTTGTGCAGCAGCTGCAGGTTGTAGATTTTAATCAAACAGGAGGATTCAAATCACCAAACTTAAGATAAGTTTTGCCTCTAAACGTCACATCTGAGACTTTAAATGGTTAAAATTGAATCTCTATGGAAGCCTGTTTGTGCCAACATTTAAAAACAAAACTCAGAAATCATATTAAAAAATACGAATTTGTTCAGGTACAACTTAATATATGATTTCTTTTACTTTATCTATATTCTACTTTTTAAAATATATATTTTTTACCCTTTATGTTGAATTTTGTCTTTATGTTTTTAAAATCTATTTTGTCATTTCTTGGCTTTTGCATTAACTCAGTGAAAAAGTTTTATGATCTTTAAAACATGAAACTTGCTCTATTTAATGAGTTTTTGCTGGTTTAAATTTCCTGCCTGCTTTAAGTTGTTTCTGATCAGGCAGCTCTGTGGGGAGAGTTACTGCCCCCTGCTGGCTGAAATTTCAATGTTTAAAGTGAGAAGGAACAAAAACTGTTTGAAGGTTTAATGCTGTTATTGTATCACTGATCAGAGTTCAGTGGATCAGTTTTGAGATGTTTCCAGAGCTGTCAGTCATGGTCTTCATCAGTAAATGGAGCTTGATCGCTCTGCCTGCTGATGAAGACCACGAGACGTGTGTGAAAGCTTCTGAAGAAGCTCATTAGAGGAGATCAGATCTGTTTCAATAAAAAAAAAAACTTTTCAAGTTCAACCAAACTTCAGTCAGAAAAACCCAAATTTTACAAACATGAACATCAGGATGAAAAATATCAAAGTTTCAACGATCTGAAACACGGAAAACACGTTTGTTTGGACAGGTGCAACATGAGGAGGAGAGAGGAGGTCAAAGGTGCTGTTTTCTCACTGTTTACTACAACTATGATGACGAGAGGAGCAGAGAAGGAAAGGAAGGAGGTACAATGAGTGAGAAGTGGTGAGGTGGTTTAGAAGAAGCAGAAAACAGAAGGAGAAAGATGGAGGAGAAGGAGAGGGAATAAGATGAGGACAAAATTAAGGAGTGACTTAACTTTTCCCCAGTAAAGGGAGGAGGTGCAGTGAGGAGAGGAGGTGAAAACAAACATATTTTTGTAGCTTTTTGCACATTTTTACATGAAAAGAAGCTGAAAAGAAAGGAGGTGCAATGAGTGAAAAGTGGCGGTGATGGAGGAGGTGAGCTGGTGTAGGAGCAGAAAGTTCAAGGAGGAATAGCCTCAGGTTCTGTGAAACCAGGCAGAGGAGGTGATGGGGGTGAAAGGAGGAGGTGAGGTCATAAAATTAAACTGTGGAGAAAAGAAAAGAGGTGAAGGAGGAGACAGAATAAGATGGAGGAGAAAGGAGAATTTTCTGAGGTCAAAGTGAGGGAGGAGGTGGGGAGAAGAAAAGAGGTGAAAACAGGAGGTGAAGATGCTTTTTAGGACCAAAGTAAAGAAACAGATAGTTTTGCAGGTTTTGCACATTTTACATGATTACACCAAGGAGAGAGGAGCAGGGAGGAGAGGAGGTGGTGGGGGAGTTAAAGACAGATGAGAAATTTAGGATTTAGGAGTGATGATCTGAGATAGTTTTACAGCTTTTGCACATTGTTACACAGTGATTAGTGTCAGAATAAAGGAGCAGAGAGGAGGTGAAGCAGGAGGTGCTGGAGGAGTTACAGACAGAAGTGAGGAGCAGAAGAGATGATCAGAAACAGGAAAAAAGGAGACAGCTTCTGGCAGTTTTGTCACACTTACACAGAGAAGAGGAGCAGAGGTGAAGAGGAGGTGAAGAGGAGGTGGTGGAGGTCTTACCGTGGCAGTGCAGGGCCTGCTGGGATGTGGGGGTGGGGGCAGGACAGAAGTGAGAGTCTGAAGAGCTGCGACTGAGTTTATCAAGCCTCCACCTCCTCTATCCATCCCTCCATCCCAAACAAGGCTCCGGGCCTCCTCCCTTCTCCTCCCTCCCCCCGCACCTCCCCCCCTCTCCCCTGCTTCAGTCCTTATAGGGCAGGCCCCGAGGGAAGCAGCCAATCAGACAGCTCATGGCGTCTCCGGACTTTCTCCCATCATTCACTGCATTCCTTAGAGAGAGAGAGAAAGAGGAGAGCCCTTTAGGGTTCCTGCAGTAAAATACTCTGATCACCCAGTATGAGTACTCAGATTACACAGTGAAAGTACTCAGATTACACTCTGAAAGTGCTGCTTTCAAAGTGTTACTCAGGGAAAAGTGTGTGAAAAAGTTATTGAGGATAAAACGTGTGCGAGAGAAGTGAATCTAAAACATCTGTATGGCCCCTGGTGGCTGGTAGGGGTATCCTACATAAGCCCCGCCCCCTCCTGAGCCAAACTAAAAATAAACCTGAAAAAACTGTTTCTGACAGATGAACCTGTAGCAATGTTTTTATAACTCACCTGTTTAAATTGCGTGGCCTCTTTGACTGACAGGTGGATGGCGACACAGGCGGCTGTAGCTGCTAGCTGTCTGCTAGGCTTCACCTCAGCTGGACTGCTGTGCGGTTAATTGTACGAACAGACCGACCCACATCAGCTGATTTCCCTCTACACATCTGATTGGTAAATCTCATACAGGAAGTGCTATTTAAGATGTGTCAGCTTGATAACAGCTGCTGCTGTTCCAGATGTTTATTCAGTTATTTTCCAGTGAAATGAGTTTTCCTTGATGTCTGAGGCCTTCTGGATGTTGCTCAGACAGTAGAAACTAATGTTTGGACTTGAGCCTGTGTCCTGCTGCTAAAGGTCAGGCAGTGTTTGGTGACACCGTCTCACACCTCAGTCATCCCCGACATCCCGCCTGTCCTCACACTCCCGTCTTCAAGAAAACACGACACCACCGGCACGCTTCTTTCACACATTTGTATCTTAGGTTAAAGCTGCAAGGTGGAGCTCAAATTTCAGTTTTTTAGCTCCAATTCAAACACCAGGTGAGTTCAGCTGTGCTGGGAGGAGCTGGTGGTCATTACCAACATTTTATCATGTTTACACAGATTTTCCTCCTGGTGGTTCAGCAGGCAGAGGCAGGGCCTGGGCTGGGGCCTGGTTCTGGGCCTGGTTCTGGTCTAAGCGTGTAGCAGGTTTCAGGGTCCAGCGGGTGCTGAAGTGCAGCTGTGTTTACTGACAGCAGCACCCTGTCTTGGTCTTTAACAAGACTGAAAGGATGACCTCCTGTTCAGCTCCACATGAAGCTGCTGAACTCCAACAACACACAGCCAGAGACCAGCAGAGTGCTAAATCCTGGACCACAGAGCAGGTTTAGGAGTTAAGTTTAACCCTCAGTTTTCAGGGTTATGACTAATTCACTGCTTACTGCTGCAAACAGTACAGCTGCCTGAGTTACAAACCACTTTAAATGAAATCCACTTTATCCAACCTTTAGGGCCAAGTCTCATTTTTTATTTGCTAGAAGGATCAAACAGACGATATCCTCTAACAGCCTGTCTGAAGCACTCGGGATGAATTTTCCTCTAAAATCCAAAGGATGGCATTTTCGCTCTGAGTGCCTTTCTTCAGCATCATCACTGACAGCAAAGGTTGTCTAGATGTAAAGCGGAGAACCTTTAAATGCTAAATATATGAAAGCATGACTCTACATAAGAGAGACTGTTTGTTTTGGTAGTTTAAGTGAATTTTGATGTTGATCATTTAGTGCTTCTGCAGTGTTTCTTCCCTGTAGTTTGACAACTTTTCATGAGTTAGGTGTACTGTGGATGAACTGGTGGTCCTCAGGATCCCTGTGAGATGGATTCAGGATCACTCGGTGTGTTTGGACTCTGATTCTGGCTGCTGGCTGACTCTCAGACGTACTTTAACCCTCACTCCTCGTCCAGGTTTCCATTCTCAGCTGTGCTGCTGCCGACTGATTTACACTCATTAGTAGCTCACAGTGAGCCGAGCACAAACACCCCAAACAGATCCGGTTACAGACAAACGGCTCTGTGAGTCCACCTCAGCTCGTTAAACTGATCCATGACAACTCACAGCGTCCTCAGAGAGGCCACCATTAAAGAGCCTGTAAATGTGACCTCTTACTATAAGACCAACATAAAACTGAGCTGAGAGGCCTTTTGTGGTTTATCTTTTCAGCTGTGAAAAGCTGCTCATACACATACGATTTGTGCTGGAAATCAAAGTGAAGTTGATTATCACTCTACAACCATAAAATCTCTGATCATTATTAACACGATTAACCCTGGACCCTGACCGTCTTCTTCTTGGAGAGAAACCTTCTCTATGTTTCTTACACTCAGTCTGGTCTTTGTATCTGGGTACTGTCCATGTAAACCTCCTCAGAGTCATTTTATTTACCCATTTTTACCCTGCCCCTCCCCCCTCGCCACCGCTCTCAGCTCCTGATATGGCCGTATAGCGTGTTCATTCATACACGCACTTTACACACCTAAACAGCATGCCAAGGAGGTGACATCATCTGTTTATTTGATGTACACCGCAGCCCGCCATCTGAGGACAGATGCAGATCATCCTGAATGCAGCACACACTCCTGCTCGTCTGTATGACAATGTGGGGACGCCTGGACCACATCTGAGCCCTCACACGGGTCTCTGCAGGTCTCCCCCAAAGTGAGGACCAACACAGTGTCCCCATGAGGTCTGAGGCTGAGACTGGTCCTCACAAAGATAGACGGACCAGCCCAGAACATTAAAGGACTATTCTGCGTCTTCATTTAGATTCATCAGTAACACATGCCGATAAACTATGAGCCACAGAGCTTCAGGTCACTGATGAAGTTCATGTTATCTTCCCGTTCTCTGTGTGTTTTGTCCTTTCTGACTCCATGTATACATATAACTATACTGTACATATGTTTGTCCCGATGGTGGCGCTGCAGTGAAATCACACACTCATCTGGTGGAGATCAGGAAGGACCTCGGGACTAGGTGCGTTCATACCAAATATGAAGGGATGTTGTCGTGCAGAACCGCGTGATTACACAAGAAGTCTGTGACGGAGGGAAATCATCAAGAACACAATAATAATCACATCGGTGGTTTGTTTTTAAGGTTTTAAATTAAATGATATTTGAAAGGGACCGTGACATTTAAAAACATTATATTACAACATGTATTCGATAGCAATGACAGTCAGTGCACATTAACTGAGGAACAAACTACAGAAAAAAACAGATTTAAATTATAATGAACTGAAATGGCTCCAGCTCTGATTTGCTTTTAGCCAACACTTTACTGGATCCCAAAGTAAACCTGCAGCAGGTACAGCGGGAGGACTGAGGACAGCTCAGACGATGGAGCATCTGTTAAAATACTGAATATACTCAGATATTCATACGTTACAGGCACGTTGATGTGCACTTACTGCTGTTTAATAGACATTTCTGCACAACTGTTTCTGCACAATAAACCTGTAGCATTTTTTTTTATAATTCACCTGTTTAAATTGTATTAAGGCTTAAAGTTTGCATTATTAGGGGCGTGGCCTCTTTGACTGACAGGTGGGTGGCGACACAGGCGGCTGTAGCTGCTAGCTGGATTCCCTAAACTGTTTTTCTGTTTATAAAGGTGCTGGGATTCCTGAGTACTTCTGCCTTTCTTAAAACAGATATTTTCCATGCTTGCTCTGTAGAACATCTTTGGTCACATTTCCTGTTAGAAGTTGGCTCTGTTACTTGCACAGGTTACTCATTTCGTGGCTCTTCCTCCTCCTCTCAGACAGGCCCTGGGCGAGGTGACGGCGGCCCTGCGGGAGAAGCTGCACCGCTGGCAGCAAATCGAGTCTCTGACGGGTTTCTGTTTGGTCAACAATCCGGGGCTCGGCGCGCTGGCGGCCGCCCTCAACCTGGACCCGTCCTTCCTCGGCCTGAGACCTCCGACCCCTCAGCACCTCCTTCTCTCGGATGACCTCGATGACATGGACGAGGATATCCTGTCTCCTGGGACGCTGCAGTGTAAGTCTGTAACTTTAACTCAAATGACTGTGTTTACATTTACCACCAAGTAATCCAGTGTAATCCCGTATTAGAATCAGTTTAACTAACCAGAGTAAAACCTGCTTTTATTACTTCAGATTTTACAAATCAAACCTTGTCTCACCTTGATGTCACAATCAAGTCTAGCATGTTTTTATAAAAGATAAACTGATTTTCTCTACTTAGACTGTCTCATACAACTTTATGTTTAAACCAGATTTACAAGCAGAAACCTACAGACTGTATATAAAAGATGGACAGAACCATGATGACGTCACCCAGTGGTTTCTGGACTCCACATTTTGAAGCCTCAGTGTTACCATTTTGGTTGCCATGTTGGTTTTGTGACATCATGCTGGCTATGTCCATCTTTTATGTACAGTCTGTGGTTTCTACTGATGAGGTCAGTCTTTAAAAACAAAAAAGCAAATTTAAGCAGGAATTTCTTTGTTTATTTGGCAGTTGATGTTTTTTGTTTCTTAACCTAACAGTGTGTCAGTCTGTCTCTCAGTGTCTGTCTGCTTGCTCTGTACAAAGTCTGCTCTCAGCTCCAAGCACACTGGTTCATCCTGAAGACTGAAATCCTTAAAAACACCTTGCAAACACATCTTTAACTTTCTGGCTTTTGGAGATCAGTTCATCTCCTACTCACAGGAAGGAGATTTGGATCTTACCCAAACTTTTTCACTCCACTGTAATAGTTGCATTAAAGAAAAATACAAATAAATCTTCTGGTGATGATTTAAGTCATGAATGGGAAAACAGTGGAACTCTCCTTTAACTTATGTTCTTCCTCAGAAAGTCACATGATTCCCCAAAATCAGAAATCCTAAACATCAAGAATAAATCATGACCCTGACCTCACCTTCTCTCAGCTCACCTGTGGTCTCCTCACTGTCTCTGCCCCCTTTCTCTTGATTGGCTCCTTCCAGATGCAGCGTGGCAGATGGATCGGCGAGTCAGCGACCTCTGGCCCCTGAGTGGCATCGCAGACACCCAGTCACCATGGAAACAATCCGGTTGGCCCCCCCCCTCCCCTCTTCCCGACTTCCCCCTCTCTGATTGGTTCATACCTCTGTACGATCAGCGTGGTTAATCAATCAATCAGACCATGAAATCCAAACTCTGCACTCAAAAGTCTAAAAAAAATTAATAAATGAAAAACAAATAAATAAATAGACATCGATCTGAAAAGTTATTTATTTCAAAACAAAATATGTAGATAGACAAATGTTTAAAATATACAGCAATATTTTTTTAAGTGATTTTAAAATACAATTTATAATCTTTGATAAATGTAAAAAATATATGTAATAATTTAAACTGATACATTTGAAATGAACTTTTTTTTAAACTTTTTTTTAAGGAGTGTGATCCTTGTAATGTAAGATATGATTTACAATGTTAATTAAAAGTTACATCTACAAAACCTTTTCCATAATTAATTATGCAAAAACTGACAATATTGATAACAAAATGCAAAAACTCCAGAGGTAATATTACACATTTATTATTTTCAAAATAAGACAGAGCTGAAATAAATGTATTTGAATTTATTGTGTACCATTTTTATATGAGAGGTGATTTTATAAGTATGAGTATGAAAAGTAAACACTTAAAACAGATTTAAGATGTTTGACTTTTTAATTTAAAAAAGAAACACTGGGGTGCCTGATTTGAACAGTCTCTTAAAAATTCAGATATATTTTTCTTTAACCAGCATCTAAATGGACGCGGGAACCCAAATTCATTTAAATTCCTGCGAAGCCTGAATAATAGTTTTTTATTCTGAAACAGAGGTATAAATCAAACACAAGGCCGTGTTCACATGAACACACATCATTTTTGTTTTGACCAAATTTTATGATAGAAAGCTGTGCCTGTAACCAGGGGGGTCGTATTTAAAGAGTAGAGACTGAAAGCTTAAATTTAAAAAGATTTGATGGTAAAATCTGAAATCTGATGAAACGTTGCTGCATATTAATGTTAGCTGTCAGGCAAATCTTAATTTGGTAAATGTAGTTTAAGATGTTAAAGGGAACAAAGCAACAAACTTTATACTGTATTTTTATGCCTTAACATAACATTTACTGTATGTAATTATATTCAGTGTTTGGCACACAGAAGTTAGTTTAATGAAAACGGTTTAATGAAATCTTATATTGTGACTACACTAAAATTTTAAAGTCATATTTTATAATTCTTACTAACTTCTCTTTTCTTTTATTTAATGGCATAAACTTCCATAGTATAAATAAATTATGTTGTGTACTTCTCAGTTGAATTAGAATATACAGTAAGAACTTTGCTATTATACTATTATAAAAGTACAGACATGTCTGAGTTTGACGGTCAGGTGTCCATGTGAACGCCGCCTCACGTGTGCATCTTCTTCCTCCTCTTCCTGCGCCTTGCTCCCCCATCTGGTCGGACATTCAAACTTCAGTCTCTTCTTTTTTTTTCTCTGAAGACCTGGAAACTTCACCTCATTTTAATAACCTGCTTCCTCTTCTTCCTTTCACTAACATCCACTTTTACAGCAGCTAAACATGTTTTATAATTTCAGCTCATCCTCTGGCTCCATTTCATGCAGCAAACGATCCAAAAACACCCAAAACACCACAGATCCATTTAGAAAGAAACATCACACACACAAAGAAACCAGTCATGGAAAAATAAAACGAGTTCAGGAAGAAACATCAAAAATGTTTGGAAAGATGAAAAATGCAGAAAACAGGATTTTATTTTGAAGGTTTGGCTGCTAAAACTGAAATTTAAAATAAAAGCGCACTCTTGCACTTTCTGCATTTTGCTTTGTGACTCTTACACTTGGGGCAGCTGTAGCTCAGGAGCTAGAGCAGGTCATCCACCAAACAGAAGGTCAGTGGTTCAATCCCTGGCTCCCCTAGTCTACATCCTTGGGCAAGACACTGAACCACACATTGCCCCCGATGCGTTTATTGGAGTGTGTGTGAATGTTGGCTAAGCACTTATAGTAGTATAGTATAGATAAAAGTGCTGTATGAATGTGTGTATGACAGGGTGAATGTGGCCTGTAGTATGAAGCACTATATAAGTACCAGTCTATTTACACTTTTAGTTTAAAACTTTTTTTCTTCTCTTCCTGAGTTGAATTTATTTTGGTTTTTCAAAATAAAAGACTCGCCTGTGTAACTCCTCCTCCTCTCTCCTGCAGCTCAGAGCCTGATGCCCCTGCGACAGAGGATCGGAGACCCCGCGCTGTTCAGCTCTCAGAGGTTGGTTGAAGGGCGGGGCTTACTTCAACAGGAAGGGCGTGACCCGTTCACATCGTCCCGCCCTCCCAGCGGCCGGCAGAATCGTAGCCGCTCCATTGGCCACCTGGAGTTCTTCCCTGTGCCCTTCCCCCCTCTCTCCTCCTCCCAGTCTCACCCCTCCATCGGCCCTGCCTCCTCTCCTCAGCCCCCTGTCCTCTCTTGCTCTCCTCCACCTTCTGACTCTCCTTTGTACACTGAGGGCACCGCCCACTTTCCTGCTCTGCTCCTCCGTTCTTCCTACTTTCACTTTGTGGAGGCGGCATCCAGCCTCCCACCTGCAGGGGGCACTGTGACAACTCGGACGCAGCGCTGTCCCTCCGGCAGCTTCGGGTATTTTTCTCTGCATGACTTTTTTCGCACTAACAAAACAGGAACAGTTGAATCAGTGGGCCTCGTTTCAGGAAAAACGTGCAGACAAAGAGTTAAAGAACTTTTATAAGATTCTTCGTTACACTGTTAACAAAATATTTTAAAAACTCAGTTTAGGGTCCTTTAATAAAGCTGTCAGAAGTTTTATGAGATCTTAGAATTTACAGTTTGAGTTTTATCTACTGAATTTAGAATTTTCAGGTGAAAATGTTGAGTTTACCAGTTTTACAAATGGTCAGAATTTGAAGTTTATTAGTGTTGAGAATCCAGCATGTTTGGAAGTTGTTGAATGTCGGGTTCAGAGGGAACCAAGTGGATACCGTCCTGGACGTAGAACCGTGAACCTTCTCTTTAGTCTTGTGGCTCTTCCAGAAGGGTTGTAGGTGTTTGACCATCCGGCCTACATGTGTTTAGTGGACTTGGTGAAGGCATTTGACTGTACCTGGACTGCTGTTACAAGCCAAATAGTTGTTGTATGACCAGATTGAGAGCTGTGTCCATATCCTTGGAGAATGCTAGACTTTCCAGTCCATTGGTTTTTGGACTTCTCCAGGGTTGCCTATTGTCTTTAATCCTGTGATATTCATGGACAGGAGCTCAAGGCATAGGTTGTCCTTTTAGGGGCCTTAGAACTGCGTCTCTGTTTTCTTGCAGATGAAGTGTTTCCATTGACTTCATCGGAACGTGACCTTCTGCACAAACTGAGGTGGTTTGAAGCCAAATGTGAAGCAGCTGGGATGAGAGCCAGCACCTCCAAGTCTGAGGCCGTGGTTCTCTGCCAAAGAAAGGTGGATTGGTTGTCTGGGTTGGAGGAGAGTTGTTGCCCTAAGCAAAGGAGATATTGGGATCTTGTTCCCAAGTGATGTGAAGGTGGACTGCGAGGTGGACCATTGGATTGTTGTGGTGTCAGCAGTATTGTGGGTGTTGGACTGGACTGTTACGGCAAGCGGATAGCTGTGGGTGAACATGAAGCTTTTATAGTTGCTGGCTGATCTGTGTTTCTACCCTCACGTATGGTCACGAGCTCTTGGCGGTGACTAAAAGAATAAGGCTGTGGATACAAGCAGCCAAAATGAGTTTCCATCATAAGGGGGGCTGAGCTCTGCCTTAGGCCCTATTCACATCACTTTGTAGCTGAAGGCTGGTCGGTGGATGTCCCAGGCTCTGGTTGCATACTTTAATATATTTACCACCCCTCAGACATCCATCAACAGTATTCTATATGGGTAGGTGCTTTAAATTGCTGGCCTCAAAGTTGATATAAGGTTAACCCAGGACTCAAGTCCCACTCGATGGTCTTTGCTTTGCTGATGGTCTCTTCTGGTGTATATGCAGCTTTATTGGACACGATTAGAAGCTTGAACATGTGGAAGGAATGAGTACTGCTGCTCAGGGTTGAAAGGAGCCATCTGAGGTGGTTTGAATGTTTCATCAGGATGCCTGCTGGATGACTCCTTCAAGGTTTTCTGGGCATACCCAACTGGGAGAAGACCCAGCTTGGGAGTGCCCAAGGATCCTGGGATAAACTGGAACATGTTGCTGAGGGAAAAGGACATCTGGAATACCCTGCTGCCTCCACCACCTGACTGCGGATAAATGGTAGAAAATGGATGGAGCTTCTTAAATGTTCTAGACTTTAATTTTATGAAGTTTCACAGGGATCTCTAGTTTTTATAGTCAGTATTTGGGGGTTTTGAGGACTACTCTTGAATTTGGATATTTCTTTTGATGACTGACTTTCTTTCAAGCCAATATAATTCAAGGATAATTCAGTGAGATTTTTAGGTGGGTAAAAACAGATCAGTGGTACAGGCACGCTTCAGGAATCAGATGTTGGATTTTATTTTATGAGAAATGAAGAAATCATCGTGAATGAGGCCCAGTGTTTCGCTGTTTGCATTTCCTCTCACCAGCCATTTCCTGCAGAGGCCCTGAAGTCTAAAAAACTTTAGTTTTTAGTTGTTTATACTGTTGTTTTTCTTTCTGAAAATATCTTCCAGGACTTCAGGGCCTCTGTAGTTCATTGTGTTTCCTTCTAACCCCTCCAATTCAAAGTGTTTTTTATTTTTCAGTGAATGCATTAACAGAGCTGAATACAGTGAGTCAGGTTGCATGTTTTAATTCAGCAGGATTGTTTGTGACACAAAATAAAGGCTGAAATATGTTTTCGATTTTGAAGCAGCTACCGGAAGAGTTTAGGATACCTTTTTTTTCCATCAACGCAGAGCCAGTTCTGTCTTGGTGTGCACATTTCTACAGGTTTGAGATTATTACCAATCATTAAAAAGCAATTTTTAGCAGAAGTTTGGGGTATTTAAATCTTGGGATCAGAATTTGAGGGGGATTTATTTCTAGTTGGTTGGTTACAGGCAGTTTATGCTCACCGTTATCCTTGGCCAATAAAGGCTTTTTTAGCCTTTATTGGTAAATAGGACAGTGGAGAGATGACAGGAAAGCTGGGAGAAGACACGCGGCAAATGGCCTCAGGGCGGAATCAAACCCGGGCCTGCATTAGCCTCGCGGTATATGGGTCGCCTGCTCAACCCGGTGGCGTCCCTATCAGGGTCAACTTAAATGATTCCAGCTAACCACGTTTTCTGCAGCTTCATCAAGCTGCAGTTTCAGGGTTTTAAAGATGGTGGCTGAAGATGCTCGAGTACTAGACCAAACATGTGGAACATCATTTAGATTCTGTTGAGGTGTCTGTCTGTCTGATGTTCACTCGGTCCACCAGCCGGCCTGAGATAGGACTCCCACAAACAAACGCTGGCTGATTTAGTTCTAATTTTCTTTCTCTTTCAGGGACATCATGAACCGCTCAGACTCTGACTCCGCCCTCCCGCTGTCTCACAGTGATTCCCGAGGTCAGTACAGCTCTAAGTCCTACCTCCTGTCATCCAGGCTCCACCCCCTGCAGGACCCGGGCTCCAGGCTGAGCATGGGAGGAGGAGGAGGAGAAGGAGGAGGAGGAGGAGGAGGAGGTCTGGAGAAGAGCTCCAGCCTCGGGGAGCTGAGAGGCAGCTCTACTGCCATGCTCACCTCCGCCTGCTCCACCCGCTCCCTCTGCATCACTTCAGATACTACAGACGGAGCCACTATCTTCTCCTCCTCTGCCTCTTCCAGCTCATCAGGCAGTGCCCGGGGGGCAGGACTCCAGGTCCCAACCAAGAAAGGTGCCGAGGAGGACGGCGTCGAGGAGAGCGAGTCGTCCAGCAGCCGCAGGAGAAACGCTTTCAATAAGATCTTCAGGAAGAAGCAGGGACGCCACTGAAGGTCACACCAAACCTTCACTGTGAAGAGTTCCTGCTCACAGGAAACAAAATGCTTTACGCTCCAACTGTTTCTCAACACCTTCATTTGAATTTTTCTCTCCGTGAAACTGAGAAAAGATCAGATGTTATGCAGACCTCACAGCATCAGCAACGCAGACCAACAAAGAAGAACACGAGGAGGTCCGAGGAGCTAAAACTCCTCGCTTTGGACTAAACTACTCGCACAGGTTCAAACAGAGCGACACATCAGCCATAATCCAACAAAGAAATGCCAAAGTTCAGCTCCCCGAGTATTTTTATATTGTTGTACCGGTACTTTTACTGAAGTAAAGGAAGCAAATACTTCCTCCTTCACTGCAGGCACGATGGGAACGTCCATCATCTGTAAAAAGCTGTTTTTGTCTCATTTATATTTTTCAGAGCGTTTATGGTGTCATTATGTGTGCTGTAAGTTGAAAGGCTGTTTTAATGATGTTACCAAAGAGAGCACGGGTGAAATGGATTTGTTTTTCAGGGGCTGGATCTTATAAAAGTGGCTCATAAATGATAAGTGAGGCAGACTGTGTTTTGTAACTGATGATGGCCCAGAACACTGCAGTCCTCTGTTGTGAAAGCGGCGCCGCATGTCGGGTTGTTTAAGTTATTTACAGGTCTGACGCTCACCTGTACGGTGGACAGAAGCTGCCAAAATAAATGGAATATAAACAAAATGTTCAATAAATAGATTGTTTTTGCCATTAAATGTACCAAAAATAAAGATAAAAATAAATAAAAGTCTTGGTTTTGAATCACATCAGCTGGTTCTTATAAAAACTTTGGCTGTTTTCACACCTGAGCTGTTCAGTCCGTTTAAATCCAACTCTGGTTGCGGTCTGTGGTGAGGTTTGTTGGTGCACTCGAGTGTGGATCTAAATGACCACGCTGAGACCCTTTGGAGGAGGTGGTCTCGGTCTGGTTCCATCGCTTGTGGTGAGAATGCGATCCGACCTCAGTCACGTTCACTGCACTGCAAGTTTGAGCTAAACACCTCCCCGTAGCCAGGTGTGCTTTGCATTCTGAGATGCAGATGTTTAGTTTTGCCTGAATTATTGCCCAGATAAATATGAATGTTAAACAGTAGCTTCTTCCTGTATTTACTTTCGTTGCTCCCGCTCTGGACACATCTGGCCAATGAGCAGACTGAACGTTGTCTCGTGGTTTATAGTAGTGGTGGGGGAAAAAAATCAAAACAGCATATCACTATATTTTGCATGGTGATATTGTATCAATACAGGGACACCAAATGTAGATATTCTATTAAATAAATTAAAATACTCTGAGAATACTTCGAATAAGAGGGCCCATCTCCTGCACTGCCATCTTGAGATAAAGTTAGCCAAGCAAACCTGCATTAAATTGGATCGACCAAAAAAACATCCAACACTGGACACACTTAGCTTGACCACCTCCCAAACGAGCTAATGGCTCAATCGCACCAGAGTAAAAATAGTACAGCAACCTCCTTGCAACTAGGAAAAATCTGTGCCTGCCTGGTGATTGCATTGAATTATTTCACGTGTACGCACTGTGACCGATTGCAACTAGCTTTGGTGACCAAATTGTTGCCCAGAGGCTGAGGGTGTTGCACCCTTAATTGAAGGCTTTTCAGGGAGCTTTTAGAGCAACCTGATAATAATGAATTACAATAGTCCAGCCTAGAAGTAATAAATGCATGAACTAGTTTTTCAGCATCACTCTGAGACAGGATGCCTCTAATTTTAGAGATATTACGCAAATGCAAGAAAGCAGTCCTACATATTTGTTTAATGTGGGCGTTGAAAGACATATCCTGGTCAAAAATGACTCCAAGATTCCTCACAGTGTCACTGGAGGCAAAAGTAATGCCATCCAGAGTAAGTATCTGGTTAGATGTCATATTTCTAAGATTTTTAGG
>VUQI01060676.1:3679-28407 GCA_015106735.1 Paratilapia polleni
AGCTCGCACTATGGCGGTTTGCAGCTGAATGTGACATGACGGGAATGAGAATTAGTACCTCCAAGTCTGAGGCCATGGTTCTCAGCGGGAAAATGGTGTATTGCCCACTCTGGATTGGGGAGGGATTTAAATATCTTGGGGTCTGTGATAGTGTGCAGATGCAAAATTATAAAAAAAAAAAAAAAAAAAAAAAAAAAAAAAAGAAAAAAAAAAAATAAAAAAAAAAAAAAAAAAAAAAAAAAAAAAAAAAAAAAAAAAAACAAAGCATGTACATAACTAGTATGTCCACTACGTCCGCCCTAAAAATCCTTCCTTTGTAGAAACCATGAACTAGCGTTAACACTGTAACACACATACACATTCCTGCAGATTTGCAGGCAAATGGATGGTGGTGTGTTCCGTTTTTTGGTGCAAACAAATCAGGGGCTTGAAGACACTGAAGTAGTATCCAGTAGTAGCCAGTAGTAGCCAGTCCCCTTCCCCCAGTGGTGAAATGGTGTAAACAATCGAACATTTCACAACAGCTCTTAGAAGGCTAGTCTATACATTACTGGAGGTGGAACTCAAAGAATCATAAACAGAAATTTATAAGTCACCAAAGCTTTTCATCAAATGTCACTAGCAGTTCTGTACTTATAGCTTTTATGCCCCAGTGACAATTGAAATTAAAACTGAGGCTCTTTCCCTATTCATTTAGACAGGGAGTTTAAAATAACTACCCGGATGGATTACAAAGATGGCTGCCTAGTGGAAAGACTTGCATCTGGAAGGGTTTCAGCTATACTCTTAGACTCTGGTGTTGCAAATATTCTTCTGAATTATTCTTGCTGGGATATCGATGACAGCTGCATGAAAGGCACAGCAGTCTTCCAGAAAGGGGCGTGGCCAGAAGCAGCTCATTTGCATTTAAAGCCTAAAGACAGTGAAACATGGGAAACATAATATGGGAGCCTCGGGTAGAAAACAATGGAAACAGGGTCTGCCGATATTAGGTCAGAAATGAGCATCTTCTTTTTACAACAATAGTATTTTTTATTAATAAATCTATCACATTCATGTCATTAATATAATTTAAGGCTTGTCAGCATCATCCTAGCCTTTGTGTCTTTCTGTGTGTGTGCATGTGTGTGTATCCTGTCAGCTTAGATGTAAAACAATGTGCTTTGTTTATAAGGTCGGCTCTGTTGCACAAACATCTCCCAGATGGCTTCAAGCACTGAGGAAGTGGAGGAGGATGCTTCATGACTGGAAGGCAAAGGAACTCCTAGATGCCAAAGTAACTGAGGGACAGTGTGTTTGAGTGTCTTTAGGTATTTTTAACTCTTGTGCTCGCACAAGCTTTAAAGAGTTAAAGCTTCTTTAATTTTCAAATATAAAATATTATAGGTAAATACAAAAATCGCTTGAAAGGATGAATCACATTTTAGACATTTTAAAATGTCAGATATTTGGTCATACTGTTGGCTATATGGATTTAACTGATGTATCCCTATCTTATTTTTCCATTTTTTTAATGCCAAGAAAAACGTGACAAAGATAAAATAGGATAATATTTAGGTATAGTTGTTGGGGGGTTGAAAATGTTTCCCCTCACCCCCAACTGGTCGTGGCAGATGGCTGCCCCTCCCTGAGCCTGGTTCTGCCAGAGGTTTCTTCCTATTAAAAGGGAGTTTTTCCTTCCCGCTGTCGCCAAGTGCTTACTCATAGGGGGTCATCTGATTGTTGTGGTTTTCTCTGTAATATTGTAGGGTCTTTACCCCACAATATAAAGTGCCTTGAGGCAACGGTTGTTGTGATTTGGCGCTATATAAATAAAATTGAATTGAATTGAATTGAATTGAAATAAGATGACAACAGAGAAGAGAAGGAAAAAAGTACAGGAAAGAATTAAGCAAAGCCATTGACAAGAAAAATTTGTGTTAATTTTGTTTTATGTATATATTTATTTACTTATTAACTGCTCTCTTTGTGAAAACTAATTGGATATTTAGGTCCTGACAATGGGGACATTTTCTAAGTTCTGCTGATAGCATTGCTTTAGGCATGGCAATGGCAGTCTGTTAGGTCTGAGAGGCAGACAGCCTGTTTGACTGAACAGGTGTTATACTTGTCCTCATAAGTATAGTTTAAGCAAATTGCATGTGTGCATGAGGCAGGGGAGGGACCGGACAGGAGGGAGGAATTAATTTACAGGCCAAATGTCACTGTGACATGTTTATAACAGAGCCGAAACACATGCTGTCAATGATCACTCGTTGTTTGAGTATCAGTTATCTGAACATTAAGGCCCATTAGTATTCTCTGGAAACCAATTGAATTAGTGCTCTCCAGGGGCCACAGGGCCGCTACACCACATCAGTTAGACCGCAGGAGAAAGCTGCTGTCCCAGCCAGTGTGTGTAATTGTGTGTATGAAAGGTAATTTAAATGGAAAAAAAATAAATAAATCAAAGGTTAAGAGTGAGGATATTCTGCCATATTCTTATATCAGTGTCCACAGCCTGGTTTAGGCTAAATACAGTATATAAGGAGTATGATATAACCTATTCGGAGCCTATTCGTATTATGATTTACCATTGAATATTCCCAAGAAAAGAACTCATAATAAGGATACTTGTGAGAAAACTATTTAATAATTATGAGATAGTTAAGGATAATTGGCAGTAAATGGTACACAGTCAAAAATATCCGATTAGAGACGAGTTGGACGTGGTCCCTCTCATTAATGCCATAATCCAATCCAACAGGACAAAGATGCCAAAGGACACCTTGTGCATTAATGTGCTAGTTGTAAAGATCAAGGTAAGCCTACTAGGTTTGGCTCACTGTATCCATAACATGAATTAGCATGGTATTTGTTGAAGTTATCTGGTGGGTTAAAAAAAAGAAAGAAAGAAAGAAAAAAACTTTGTTAATACCTTATTTTGCTTAAAAGTCAAGTCAATTAAAATGAATTGACTGGTGATTCTATGGGTTATGGGCCTCTGAACATTCATTTAGAATGAAATAACTGCCTGGGGTCATCAACATGGTAGCTTTCTAAGATCAGAGAATTGCTTCTTGATGAACATTGATTATACTTTTTTTTTCTTGTAAAAGTTTACACTTTTGATCCCAGAAGTACAGTGTTTGAATGGGACATAGAACTTCCATATTTCTGGAGTTCAAAAATAGGACTACTACAAAGACTTGACACTTTATTAATCACAATTTCTTGAACTGTGTTTGTAGGAATTGGTCTGGCGCTGATGGGTCTTTGATTTACTGTTGATGTTTAAATTGCAAAAACTCTTTCTACTATCAAGTAACTGCTGGAAAGGCATTGGACTGAAATCACACTACCTATTTTTAGTGTATATATGTGGAAAAAGGTCAAATATAAGCAAAAAGCTGAAAGAAAGAGAAATAAAATGTCTGATTTTGTAGTTGATAGCAACCATGTGATAATATCTTAATGTTATTCTCGTGCTCTAATGTTTTCTCTTTAACTCCAGCAGGTGCAGGTGTAGGACTTTTTCTTTACCCCCAAATCGTTGTCATGGCACCACCTGTTTTAGGTGGACACAGCAATGGCCTTGGCTTCATCTTAATCATGCTAACACAGCTGCCTGGATTACCAGGGCACCTTGACCTCGAGTGTTTGAAACCCTCGCTTCCCAGGACAAAGCTGACGGCCAGTTCACCTGCTGCTCCCTGATGGAGCGATAAACTGAGGGTGAGATGCCAGGCTTAACGTCAGAGCTGCTGCTACTCTTCTGTCTTCAATGAAAAATCGGTACTATAAAATCTAGGAAGGATTTATTTAGATGCAGCACATTATATGAACTCTTTTTCACATTATATGAAGTCTTTTTCCTTAAATATCTGCAAACTGAGATTTGCCATAAAGAAGAAGAGACTTAAGACACAAGAAAAAGGCATTTTGGATCTTTTTAAGCTATAAAATGATTAAGTATTAATGTGGATTACTCCATCTAAAGAACTCTCAGCAGGTTGGAGGAAGCATGTAAACGCCACATCTCCACCATCAGTGTTGTTGACCCTTGAAGCTGCAAATTACAGCGAGATGGCAGCAAGCATTTCAGCTTTGTTTTGGTTTTGCTGGGTTCAGTGGGAGACTCTTTTTACACATTATGCATTTTTGTATCCATTCCATGCTTTATAGATAGATTCTATATACAGCATGGCTCCAGAATGGTGATTTTTGAAGCCTCAAGCTGAATGTTTTCACGGTCACCAACTTGGTGTTTTGAAGCAAGGGGCTGATCTGACTGAAACTGAGGTTGTTAATGCTCACATAGTAGAACCTTATCAGTCACATGCTGGGCCCTTCCTAAAGCATGATTTTAGTCAGGACCATAATTTAAAAAAAAAAACAAAAGACAAAAACAAAAAAGAAACATAATCTTGTATTCAATAAGACGTCAAGCTAAAAATTGAGAACTCTTTAGGAAAATGTTTACTGAGATTGCAAAATTAAGGAAGCTGCATGGTTGTTTTCCCATAGACTTCTATATAACCAGACATCTTTTAGGCTAGCAGGGTCACCCCCTCCTGGCCAATAGAAAGAATGCAGGTTTAAGGTACTTCTGCACTTGCTTCACTTTTTGAATTAAAAAGTGACAGCCATCTTTGGCATACAGTGTGTGGGTTTATACAGTGTGTGCTTTTTTCTGATTACATTTATCATACTGTGATTTTAGAAAAAGACTGAAGTTCAAAAACAACACAATTTCTCTATGACAAACTTAATTTCTAATAGAAGGCTTAAAATGGACAGTGTATGTTTTCTATTGTTAACAACAATAATCTGAATTGGTTAATTGGTTTTCATATAAATATATCAAAGCAGACACAATTTAACAATGAGTTGTTTTGTTAAAATACAAATCAAATTTCCAAATGCAGGAATGGCAATCGTACAAAGCAAAGTTCAAGAAGCTAAAAAAAGAGGTTGAGTGAGATACAGAGGCCAAGCAAGAAGCCAAGCAGCGGGTTGAGAGAGAGGACATGATTGGCTTAAGTCAGTGCAGAAAGATTGTTTCCTTTGGCCCTTTGCTGTGATTTCCTGCCCTGTGATCATCTCTTCCATATGATTAGGCCAATGTGCAGAGCATGCAGTCATATGATGGGCTTTGCTGCATGCTGGCTGTGCAGACAAATGAAGCAAAACAGCGACACAGTCAGCAGGCCAACACAGAGGATTATATGAGGAAGACACAAGGGTGAACTGGTTTACCAAAGCTAGCCACAAGTTAGAATTGTTAGTGTTGGCTCCCTGCCTTAGAAATATGTGTTGGCACCTTCTTTGATGGTTGATCAGAGTTACAAATAGTGCTAAATGATAGAAAGATTATATTTTGAAAGTCTGATTTGTCATATATCAAACCAGCGTTTGTATTTTAAATAAAGTCTCCCTATGGAGGTCTAAAAACAGTCGTCACAAAGACGGATGTTTAAGAGCACACACACACACACACACACACACATATGAAAGTAGACCTAAGCAGCCCTGAGTAGATCCGACGTAATATAATTAGCCCAAATCAGTGACCTCCTTTTCAGACCCAACACAATGCCAGAGAGGCCTTGCTCTCCCTCCACAGCAACCTCCCAACACACACACGCACACACACTCAAACCATCTTGCCACAATCAACACAAACCTCCAGAGTCACCCAGCTGGGACCTTCGGGATAATGAACCGGTTAGCAATGAGGGACTGTGTGCCAAACACAGAGGGGGAAAAGGAAAGCCACACCAAAATACAACACTAAGAAAATATCATGTCCAGAGATCCAACAGAAATAATGCGTATTTATATTACTATAGAAGCAGCCACATATAGTATATCAGTGCATATCACAGTCTCACACAACAAAGCAGGTTAACAGGTTATGCACAGTTTTAAATGATATATACTATATATAAGTATGTATATATATATATATATATATATATATATATATATATACTGTACATTGGCTGAATTTTTTTTATTGGAAAAATATTTATATGGAGCAAAAACTGTGCTCCATTGTCCTTTTGTTTGATTATGAAATGCTATGTTTACATTTCAGAACACTATTAAATAAAAACTGGAGAAAGTAACAAGAAAATAGGATGTAAGAGTAAAAAGAAAGTGCCCCATAAGAAAAGCAGTGCATAACCTGTTTTGCAGCAGTTGCCTAAATCTGCACTGTAGCATACATAGCTTGCTTTTTTTGAGTATTCCTATGATTATAGAAGATAAAGCACAAATGCAACAGAGGATGAAAAAAAATGAAACATCCAAATTTCTGAAGCCCTTTCACCAGATGTGGTTAGTGTCTGTGTTTATTTCTCTTTCTCCCCCCTCCTTGTTCAGTACTCCCTCCTTCTCATTACCACAGTGATTTTTGACTAAGCCTCTTACTGCTACACATGTACCTGATCAAGTATTGGGGAAGCAATCTGGAAAGCCAATTGCTTTAATTGAGGTGAAGAGTTGCTGACCATTTGGAAAAAGGGGTGAGCAGACACAGCGCACAGTGTGTAAATGTATGTGTGTGAGTCCACCGCTGCGACTTACACACTCGACAAATTTCTTCTGTCACTTGTCAACACCCTGACGGTTTAATCTTTCCTGCCTGTGCGAGTATTAAAAGATTATGAGTGTTCTGCATGGCTTCATGCACACCGCATAAGGGGCTGTTTCTCCAGGGGCCCCTTAGTTAGATCTCAGAGGAGGGGAGATGGAGGACAACGGAAACAGAATCACAGAGAAAATATAGAGATGGTGGTTTCTTACAGTTTCTTGATGTAAATGAGACACTAGAAGTCAAAGCAGTGGCATTCTTCTATTAGCTTGTTAGCAGGGGTTTTCAAATTTGCCACTGAGACCTGAAGGGTATATTAGTTTTAGTGATCACTAGTCTGTAGTGACCTTTTGCTAAGCCCCACCACCCCTGGCTAATGTTGGTAGTCAACCTTTCTGTTCACTTGGTAGTAACCATGAATTGGATAAGTGGTTAAATGGATTTTCACATGAAAGCATGCAGGCAGAACAAGGACAAAGACTTTATACTTTGCTGTATTTTCAAACTGTACATTTAAATTTTGAAATTCCACCTAAGGCCACTAGATGTTTAGTCTGACGTCTTCCATACAAAAAAACAACAACCCTTGTCAATACTCAGCCACTGAGCTCAAATAAGTTTGCTTGTGGTCATTTAGGAAGTTATTACTCTTTGAATAAGATAATAATAATTAGAGCATTGAATGCCAGATGATGCCAAACATACCCTGTAACTCTGAGCTTAAAACAGATCCCAGTGCACATGTTGCATATATGGACTATGGTATGTTCCATCCAAAAATGTTAAAAATCACAGCTGGAAAAAATATGTGTATTGTATAGAAACTGACGTTGAACCTAGTTAGTATCAGTGGGCATTTCTACCAAGTCCAGTGTTTTGTTGACCCATCCATCCACCGCAGCCTCTTCCTACTATGGACTTCATCGCCATAACAGTGTCATAACTACAAAGGCTGTCAGAGGGCCTATTAATATAAATGGATCCACTTGCTGAACCACACATTGTCATTCCCAATGTGGCATCCCAAGAGAAATGACAGTGAGACACAGTAACTTGTGATTGTTACTGTAGTAACTTCACAGAGAAACATTATCTGTACCTCTGAACCACCTTTGCTCAACAGACATGAAAACAAAACACCAAAAATAAAAAAACATCTTCCCACTGGCAGCACAAAAATATTTTCAAAACTAAGTATGCCAAAGCGAACTTGGCCCATATCTTCAGTTAGTGTGAGATCTATAGGACATAAATGAAAAGATTGTTACTGTACTTGTAGAGATAAACACTCCCACGGTGACTCCCTACCCATCTGCAGTCTATATTCTTATACAGCAGATGTGGTCAGTTAAATATAGTGCATGTTTCTTACAGGCAGAGCAAGTGTGACTGTACATTTTCATTAACACAGGGTCCAGGTAGAGAGACGAGGTGTAATAGGCTCTTTCAGCACCTCGGCTGCTGGCGTGCTGCAGTGATCTTTCAGCGGCTGGGCTCCCCGCTAACACCTCTCTGCTCACTGCTCTCCTTCAATTAGCAGTTTATTATTGTGGGGGCCCTCAGCTTCGGCCCCCGGGCACTGATAGCTACATGCCAATACCGCTACCGACAGTGTGTGAGCCTATAGGTGTGAGAGAGCCTGGGCGCCAAAGCGCAGAGCGACACCTATCAACAGCAATCTTTGGCGTTTTTGACAAGATGTGGTGTGAGTTGACCAAAAGCTTTATGCACATGTGCTTGTGTCTGTATTTGTGCCTAACCTAAAAGCATTGATGGGTTGTAAGAATTATTATTGTAGGGCCTTTACCCTAAAATATAAAGTGCCTTGAGGTGACTGTTGTTGTGATTTGGCGCTATATAAGTAAAATTGAATTGAATTGAACTGAATTAAGAAACTCAGTATGGTATGCCAAAATGGCTGCCCAGTCATTAGGTCATTTAGAATATAAGTTTTAAAGAATTTTAAGATATAAAGGAATTCTTTCTTTTAATTTTTTTATATATACATATTTGATTTTATGCAAGACCAAGATGACAACCAATACTCGTCTTATGTCTGTTATGCAGGCTTAAGTAGCTTAGTTTTGAATAAAGAATAAAAATCAGGAGAAACATGTTATCTAGTATTTTCTTAAGTTGATATATACACAAAACAACACCTCTGAAGCTCACTAATTAAACAGACCATTATATTGAGGAATTATACCCATACTAGACAATTATTTTTTAAGTGTCAACTTTCTGTGCTAATACAGGAAGCAGCATGCCTTTTATGTATATAACAAGATCCTAAATGAAAAAAATAATTCTGGGTTTTGCAAAACTGTCCAATATGAATTTTTGAGCTCAATTATTATTGGTTCAGAAGACTCTGGAAAGTCGCTGCAAGAACCCAGCAAATATTTAGGTGTTAAATAAGTACTGATGGAATCTTTTCTCAACATCTTACTCTTGGCTGAAAAATGAAATGACAGTGAAAGTTGTGCTGAGGATGGAGACATAACATTGCTATCAGCAGGACATCCCTCTTGAGCATCACCTGGACATTCTAACTGGACTTTCTAGGAAAGGAAGGTATGAGTTCAAGAATTGTTTTATATTATCCTTTTATTAAATATTATATTTAAATAAAATAAAACAAAGTAAACATACATGTGCCCAACCTCAAATTCCTGACTTCTTGCTCTGGGGTCCATTTATTATCCTCCTAAACCAACCAATCCATACACCAGTAAGACCACACCACAGATTTATAATACTGGCATAAGGGGCAGAGAGGCAGTGATTGTGACAGTCCAAATATGTAAGTTGACCACACAACAAAGAGATAGAAATTACACGTAGATATACGTAAATGGCTTAAAAGTATTGTATATATTTAATAGTAGTCTGCAATAGTCGGTAGTCTGTATACGTGTAGTGGATGTTGTGTGGCTGTCTGTTCACAAACATTTAGTGACCAAATTAGTTGTCAATCAAGCGTCATTGTCTTTAAAAAAGTGCATTTGCTTTCTTCATTGCAATAATGTAATTGATTTTTCATGCTTTGACTGGACCACTATTGTAAGTAGAAAAAACATCAACAACATCAGTGCACGGTGCAGTTTTTGCTAAGATAACGTTGTCACTTCAACCATGTTTGCTGGGAAAGATTCTGAGCATGTAAGCCCCCATTAAACCAAAACCTGTACACGTTAAACAAAACAAGACATGCATTAATTAGACAATGGTTGGTGAGTTGAAGTTTGGACAGAAGCACAGACTTCAAGTTTGCTAAGCTTAAGCTGTTTGCTTCAGCTGCAAGCAGAAAGAGAATTATATTTCATCTCACTCTATCCCCCTTCAAACATGCCCCTAAAACCTACAACTCTCTTGTGTTCATCAAAATTACGTATTTCTTTGCAAGGAAAATTCCTTCCTTCAAATGACTTGGATGTAGCGTTGGGGTAACGGTTTACAAAGTGACTTGTCACATTACATTTTTGTTATAAGGAGTGACTTAACATATTAGTTTTACAATTCAAGTAACTGGCTATTTAGTTACTTTTTAAAATAAGCAGTCCTTTTTCTATTAAGATTTTAACATTATCTCACTCATTTGTTGCCACAAAACAAAAACAAAATAAAAAATCATTAGCACATTTGTTACAGTGATTAGCTACAGCCATTGTGCTTTGGATGTCTTTGGATTATTTTGAATTTGTGAAAATAAATTACAAGGTCAAGGATGCCTGCAAACTTAGCAGCTACTGGTGGCGCTACAGCTCTGAAAAAGCAGTGTTAGCTTTGCGTTCAGCCACTGTCGCTCTGAAGGAAATTAACAAGCTTGTTGCTGGTTTGGTGGAGGAGATGCTATAAATATCAACCTATTATGAAATTAGGTAAAGTCAGTACATTTAGAGGTAAATGTACAATAGGCTACTCATTATGACACACTCATTATGTCTACTATAGTGTATAACAAAAACACCAAAAGGGACATGTAAAAATGGTTAAACCCTTGATCTGAGGAGTTTTTAAAATGAAATAATTTTAGCCAATTTATTTTAGCCACAGTTACCTGTTTTTTGCATGTCATAAAGTATATGTAAAGATGCAAATCTGCGTAAGTTAAACCCATTTCAGCTTCAGCGATAAACTCACTTCACAGCAGATCATGAAAGCCTATAAGCTAAGATTCTCCCACAGATTGTGGATTCTCCACAGATGCCACAAACAATCAGAAACAGAGGACAAACTTACTGCTGCAGTTTGTAGACAGAAAGAGCTGTATGATTGAAATTCTCTTTTATATAGAAACAAGAAAGAAAAGAAGACAGCTTGAAGAAAAGTGAATAAAATGATGGGACTTCTTGATAGGTTCTCAAAATGTGTTGACTTTAACTTGATGCTAAGTATCAGTTGCACTCCTTTTTCTCACGTTGGCTGTTATGTGCAAATATTTGTTAATTTTCAGAAACATTCCACTGACTGTATTCACGCAATTCATGCCAGTGGAAAGATTAGACATTTACAATAACGTTAGCACCTTTATTAAATTATCCATCATTATCTGTCATTATGATCACCAAGTCATCTACTGTGTGATCACAAGAATAAACATATTCCTTAACCACGTGAGGCTTTTGTTTTTCTCCAAAACATAGGGTTAGGTGTAGGGTAGCGGTTACCTCCTATCACTAATGATGACTCCGACATGACTGAGATAACCTTTAAGAAATTAGAAAAATAATGTGATCGGTTTTAGTCTGATGTCTAAATTGTTTTGACCATCACAGTTAGATAGACATCCAGCTGAAGTCCTGTTCACTGCAGGCATCTCACATCTCTCTGCTGCTCTGTGTGTTTCACTGGGTGGGAGTGGGTTAACACACTAGTGGCAAATTGTGAGCTTCTCTCTCTCGTTTTTTGCCTGCTCAGAAACTATGCACACACACACACACACACACACACACACACACACACACACACACACACACACACACACACACACAGACAGAGCTGCAGCCCCCTCACTCTCCTCTCCTGCCAATGCGCTGCTGGTTAGATATTGTTAGCATTCCATTTGCCATTTACATTTTCTCTGCTTGACATAATTGAGGAATGGATGCTCTTATGAAAATTAAACTCGCAGTCCTCCTGGGTTACTGTAACCCTGTTAAAATGTAATGAGATTCTTTATGCGTCTTCTTGTGATTTTTTTATTAAATAGAATATCAGTATGACTAATTCCCTGGGCCCAAATGTGGACTGGGACACCGCATTATTGATAGGCCAGTGCATAAGTGGTCTCTCTTGGCCTGCCTCTAATGGCCTAATAATGCATTATACCAGTATCAGTGGGCCTGCGGCTTGCAGTGCTTATTGTCGTTATTGAAAACACCTGGGCGGACCATTCATCAAGGTTAAATCACCAGGGCCCATCCGTTCATTAGGCTGTCAGTAAACATCTTTATTTAGTTTTGGCTGCCGATACTGACAGAAAAGAGGCTCGAGGAGCCCTGACGAGCAGCTGCGGCCCCTGAGCATCCAGGAAGACATAAGAACATGAAGCCGGTTGTGTCGAGGCTTCCAGCCCGTGGTTTGTCCACAAGCACCGGACCGAGGCTCCCCTGTCAATTGGTGGGATGATAGAGTGGAACGGATCACGGTGGCCGTTCCTGGAATAGAGGCAATTTTACAATAGCTGTGCATTCACTGTGCATATTTATCTTCTCTGATGATTGTTTTGAGTGTAAGCAGAGGGGGAGGCTGAGAAACTGTCGGGCAATCTCAAAGAATTTGGAAGCTTTTTTTCCTCATGACAGATAGATCAAGGCCCTAATGAAGAAAGATTGGCCAGTCGGAGGAGGCAGTGGAGAAATGATTAACCTCATTGACTCCCAGCTGTAGTTAAAGAGCAACTTGACAAATCATCACTGCACAGGCTGTATTAACATACTAATATGGATATTAAACAGCTCAGATTCAAAACCTGACAAAAGACAAATTAATAAAAAAAACCAATGCTTGAAAAAGTTTGTTTCAACTCAAAGTTTCATTTAAATTATGTACACTCTTTTTATATTTTTACTGTTGATAAATCAGTATTACTTTATTTAAAAATATATATTAAAAAATTGCTTCTGGATTCTAATCATAGTAAATCATACAGCATTGTTTTAAATGTTTTGATTTTTATTTCTTCTATCTTTGGTAAAATTAACAACCATGATTAAAAAAAACACTTTTGGCCTCACACTGTGCAATAAAATATCATTAGGCTGTACTAAGACATTTGTTTAGCCCTGGTTCCAACATGGATAAATAATTTATTGTCTTTTCATTATTAATCTCTTTACAGCCACTGCACCCTTGTAGCAGAATTGGACAATTTAATGAATAAATTAGGACGGTTTGAGAGAATTAGTGACGTCTGCTGCTGTGAGCTGTAACACAAATGGGACCTAAAATGGTTGACCATGGCATTAACCATTAATTCAGAGAAAACTGCAGCAAATTAAGCAGATGGGATAAAGTTCAAGGCCTTAATTTTAATAAATAATTTAAGAAAAAAAAACAAAAAACAGAGCCTATGGGCTCTGCTTTATTGGTTTGGATTCTAATTTGGAAAATGGGCTAAAAATCAAACCCTGCCATCACTGGCTTTTAGTTGCTTTGAAATAAATGATGTGGGGGGCTTCTGAAGATTACAAAAGCATGGTGGTAAAGAATTTGCTGACTTGTGGCTCAGTGAAACAAATGATGTGTTGCTTCATCAGTTTATCACTGACACTGACTGTCTGGAAAATGCACATATTTACCAGAATCATCAGCAGGGCTTTTAATAAATGTCATTTCTCTTCCTTCTCTTTAAATAATCACTCTTCTCTTTAGCAGATGACAGTAAACCATCCAGCCCTACAAGAAACCCAGGCTTTTAGGATATTTACCGAACATATTACTGCTATACAATAAATATCTGTCAGGAACATTTTTAAATATGTTTAATATGTATTGCCATCCTGCCAAGGCTTAATTTGTTCCATAATCACGATTCTGTATTTTTAGCTGCAGTTTCCCACTTCAGTTTTCAGTCTCACTGAAATCTGAGTGTAAAAAATGTAAAATGTAAATATCTGATTACCACCACAAGCTCAACTAAATAAAAATACTGATATTTCTTACCCCAAATTTGTTTATGAGGACAATTCTCTGTACAAAACATCCAGCTATTTAGTTCCCAGCTCGTCTTTATTCTGGACACATTTTGAAAAACAGCTGATATAATCTTTCTCTCTCTCTTTTTTATTTTTTTAGTTTGCATTGCATTAAATGTAGACATTTTTGTTTTGAATCATTATGAAGCCATAAAAAATGTATGCTAGGTGGCTGGATGGAAACACAAGTAAAGGGTGATTACCTCTGCACTTTGCACATATCATGTAACATGTTGTTTCTCTCTTTTTTGGTTATATAATCTACCTACACCAGCAGCCTTGTTTGAATGAAGCCGTCATGTAGCTATAATGTGCTGTGTAGTCTGTACTTCATGTGAACTCTGAGGTGACATGGCATACACATGCACAGAGGGCAAGAGGTGAGAGCGTATGCAGGTAGTATAGCCATGTCTGCAGATGGGGAAGCTCTACACAGACACACAAAGAGACATACACACTGCTCTGGCACACTTGGAAGAAACTCCTGATGTGAAATGGTCAGCTGCTGGTGTTGATAAATTGATGTGGCGGGCAGCTCAGGAAACACACAGCTGGAATTCACGGGAACTGAACCTAACAGGGAACCATATATCTCTCAGAGGCTGAGGGGCGTTAAAGCGCTGTACATGTCTGTCACTGAGCTGGCTGGACCCTCAGACCTCAGACCAAACACAAACAAACTGCAACAGCTGGACCCTGCACACTTTGATGCAACAGTGTTGTATACATAAGAGACTCTCACACACTGCTCAGGCTCATAATCTGGATTTGAGTTATCATGTATAACAAGGTGTTTATTTGAAGAAAATCACACAGCTGTGTAGGGGAGAGTGATCTTTACTGTGGCTATTGAATTTAACAGAGTAATATTCAGGAGGAAAACTGGTTGTCAGTCAATGCTTCACGAAATAGCTCAACATAACCCTAAAATCAGAAAGTGAAATGATGGTTTATTTTTTAACTTAAACCTGCAATAATTTATTTTTGATCCCTGGAAACTAGCTTGGGAACCAGATAATGTAAACTGACGTTTCTTTACTTTGGAAAGAAGTTATTTATTTAGAATTTATCTAACATGGGGTGGGTTTGTTACAGTGTCCGCTAATGTCTGTTTACATTTTTGCTCATCCACATCACATATAATTGTAAGTCTATCCAGTTGTGTTCAGAAGCATTTTGTGCTGATAACACTTTTAAATCGAAGATGAAGAGAGATTGCCCACAAATTTGGCAATAGCAGACAAGACAAAAACAGCTAATCTGAAGAATCCTTTTAAGTTGATACATGAAAGTGTGAGCAAATATGTTCACCAGGTATGTCGAGGCATCATTTATTTAAAGTGGCATTTCTTGAATATTTGCACTCAGTTTAGCTCGCTACTAACTCCTGAGGGAAATAACGGTCTCTATAGCAATTAATGCATTATGTTCACTGGCTAGCTGCTATGTGTGTTACTGGTTTTTTAACTGACCTCATGAGAGTGGTGAAAATGAACCAAACCTCTTAAGTATGGGTTATAAAACCAAAATCAAAAGCTGAAAGAAGCAAAAATGCAACATAAAATTGTAATTACAGACTTGGGTGAATAATGTTTTCATTGCAACAACATATATGTAGTCATGTGATTAATTGTAACTATAAAATACCAATTAGAGCAGCTTTAAGAAGCAGCATTAGTCTAAAAAAATAGAGTTACAAGGGAGAAGACCCAAATGAAGGAAACCACAGACTGGTAAGCATCCAAATTCCAAAACTTATGAGAAAATACATGAAAAAGCCAAGTAAGAGAACACTAAGCATGCTAGACAGCAGCTTAACTGCTGCATGGACACACTGTATATGCACTGAGAGGATGGATTAGATAGTTGAACACAGGTAATCACAAAAGACAGGAAACAAAACAAAGGCTGGAAGCAAAACAGAAATGGTAATTTAACAGTAAAGCAGGGCTTGACAGGAAGAGAAGAGTTCTTTTCACAAGTTTTTCTTTTGATTTTCTGATAAAATACAGAACATGTTCTGTCAGCAAATATCTGAAGAAAAAAATGTAAATTGGTTAACATTGTTTTTTTTAGTCTTTGTCCTGTAAGCTCATGTAAGATCACTGCTTTAAGAAAAAACACCGAAACACGTTAGTTAGATTCATGACATAAATTTATGAAATCTGTTTGATGATTGAGTTTCTAAACATAAAATTTGGTAATGAAAATGGATGCACTGGCAGATTTTAATGAAGTCTGATGTGAATTTTAACAAAGAGCAAAGAACTAAAAAAATTAAGTTGTGCTCTGGCTTGGGGTTGTTCTCTCTCCCAGCTCAACTGGTTGGTACAGTGTACACTTGTTATTCCCTCATGGACCTCTGGGTGGAGATAACAGCTTGAAAAGCACTTTGACCTTCAGGAAAAACAACTGCAGAGGGGGAAGAATTCCCATTTAACCTCTTGAAAAACAGCAAAGAGTCAGAGATTAAGTAAAGCCACAGCTGTATGTATTTTCACCTCAATCTGATTTTAAAAACACATACATATCTTTCTTCTGGATACTTTCCATTCATATTATTTTACTTGTATTTATCCATTATAATAAATGATAAAGAAACTGATTTTTTTTTTTATAAACAAAGGGTGCAAAGTAAACATCTGGCAATTTGTACCAACTACAAAAGAGAAAGGAAACAGAGATGGAAACACCTAAACTTACATTTTTCTCAGCATACTGGTTCTTTTTACTTCCACTGAGTTCTCTCTTTTTTCCTGAAGGTGTAAGACATTTTCGTTCATGTCTCCTTCTCATATCTTTACAGCAGCAAAGATACGTACTCTATTCTGCCTTTTCTCCTCTTTCAGAGCAGTGCCAACACATTTTTCCAAGCATCCGCAGGCAGACAGGAACAATTAAAAGCTGTTAAGTGACCTTGTTTGGCAGCAGCCGCGACAGCAGGCAGCTCTCCTGGCAGAGCAGACTGAGGGCAGAGTGAAGCCTTCTCGACAGCGTTCGTCATCCCAGCCGGCCCTCGAGAACTTCTGAATGAGTAAAATGATTTGATTATGTTGAGGCTAATGATGAGGGGCATACTTAAATCCATCTCCACGGTTTTCTTTGCTTCTGCCCCTGATTCAGAGCGCTGTCAGCAGCTTGTTAGACAGGTTTTTACTACAGTACTGCTGCTCGCTGCCTCATATGATGAATACTGAGAAAGAGAGAGTGAATGAGAGGCATAAAGGTAAAATAAAAAGTGAGGAAATGAAAGAGAAAAAAAATCAAGAATGATACAGAAGCTAAACAAATGTGTAACCCTCGTTTGACCCACTGATGCTTGTACTCAAGCAAACACTTTATTTACACAGCACCTCTGACCTAGGCTTCCAGGTGACTGACAATCTGAGTCCATAAAAATAAGAAAAATAAAACAATTTGATACTAATGCACATGAGAAGCATAAATCTTACATGGAAAATAATAAAAAATAAATAAAATAAGTACAAACAGATAAAAGACAAAGAAAATACACAAAGACAATATAATAAAAACAAATTTTATACATGACATTTAAATAAAGGTTAAAAAACTATTAACATTAAGCCAGGGAAAGTGTTGGGTTCCAAGTTTAGGTTTGAAAATATCAAAATTTTGAGCTTCTCTCGGTCAATCTAAGATCATGTTTAAGGATCTTTGCAAAGACTGACTGATTTGGCTAAGAAGCAACGACCTACTGCTGATATCAAATATAGTGGAATGTATATTACTCCTTGATTTAATAGATATATTATCACACATAGAAATTGTTACTGTCATTGTGAGGATGCACACTAATCTGCCTTCTATAGCATCATTTAGCATAATTCTTCTTTATTTCTACCTGGCATAGTTCTCATTCATTTTTCACTCCATTGCAGAGATTCAGAGAAAGGAGTCACACAAAACAAAGTGCATCAGAGAAACTAGCATAAGTTCCCTACAGTTTTCCATCCATCCATTTTTTTTTTTTAACTCAACCTCCAAAGCCCCTGGATCACAATCCAATTGGTGAACGTTCGTCAGACTGCTGTAAAAGAAAGTCTCCCTTTCTCACCAGGAGTACAATGCTTGTTGCAATGCCTTGCTCTGCTTGGAAACCTTGAATTCTGGCGATCACTAGGATGTTAATTTGACACATAACACCAACCTAAAGATGGGTGCAGACTACATACGTGACATGGCAATGGCCCTCCCTGACGGCAGGGGTATTTCCTTACAGGGTAATGCCTCCCTAAGGGCTGCAGAAACTGCCCGGGAACAGCTTGAGGAACACAACAAAGACACCAAGGCTTTGACCTAACCTCCAAAGTCCCCAGATCACAATCCAGTCTAGAATTTTCAGGATGCCCCTTAAAAAGTCAAATCCACAGAGGCTCTACACCACAACCCACAGGATCCAGTGGATCTGCTGCCAATGTCCTGGTGCCAGACACCACAAGTCACCGCCAGCAGTCCTATGCCTCTCCATGCCCCAGTGGTTCAGTAATGTTTTGGTAACTCAAGGATGACCTAGGCAATATTAGGGAAGGTGGTTTTAATTTTGTGGATGACTGGAAAAAAAACAGTGTTGTTAATATGTCTCCATAACACAAGTCATTTTTGGAAATACCCTTAATCATTAAAAAATACATGACACATCATCTGTCTTTCAGCACATCTATAGACTAAATATGATGCTACTGTCAGCAGCCGGCTAAGCTAGCTTAACACGAAGACTGGAAACAAGAAGGGACAGCTCACATGGATCTAGCCCAAGGTAACAAAATCCACCTAGCAGCACCTCTGAAACTCAACAATTAATATGTTATAGCTTTATTCATTAAGCTACGAAAACAAAAGTATAAAAAATGACCATCCTCTAGTTTATGGACTTCACCAGAATCAGTGACACAGTGGTGTTGAGAAGCTGGTCTGAAACTGAATATTTATATAATCAATCAACAGTGATTTGGTATGTAAACCCACGTATGCATGTGTTTCACACAGACAAAACATGAAATAGATGTTAGCATACAGATGTTAATTAGCACCCCTGCTGCAGGCATCAATGCAGACCATATGGAGACATACAATCCTTTCTGCTTTAATTGACAAAAGTTTAATACCAGGACCAAAACTCAACAATCAGCAGCATGTTGAGCTGCACACTGATTGACATGTCGAAGCAGTCGAACAAAGCTGGTGACTGCCAGACAGTGACCTTTGCTTCCTGCCCGTCAACACAACAAAGACGCTCGCTGTGCATTTACAGACATCTGCCGCTCACGACACAACGTTACGGCGGACTGAAACAAATTACTGTAAAGAAAAGGAAATCACATTAGGAAAGAGAGTGGACATGAGGAGAAATCACAGCCTGTTTTCTGGTATTAGCTGTTCTATTGTTGCAGGTAAAGCTGGGCCTGTTGGGAGTTTTTGTATTTACTACTCAGGACAGTGTTTGGAACAATTTGTGTGTGTTTTGTTGCATATCTATTTCCCCAGAGTCATTAGAGCCAATCAGTGTCCAATTACTGTCCTGTCTACTGTTGTGTATGTAACTAGATTAGACAGATGTATTGAGCTTTTATCAAATATCAGATATTGGTCAGTCACTGAACTGATAAAATGACAAAGAAAAAAGCCTGTAAAACCTAAAAATTTTAGGTTTGTGTTTTTTCTAAAACAAAAGGCAATATAACCTAAATAGCTAATATTACTATTGTATTTATTCTGTTTTCCAGTTTTTGTCAGATATATTGTGATGTTATACTTTTGTTAACACAATAATCTGCCATTAAGTGCATTATTATGGTGCCTCTAATGTTCAGTTTGTGTTGACACTGTCATAAAGGTATTAAATCAATGTACCTAAGCTATGAGGTCATAGAACAGATTTTATTCTCTATAAACATATACCTCCATATGAATAGACTTTGTATGATGAGACAAGTTTTTTGGTGACAGAAGCTTGGGTGTCCATTTTTAGTCTGTTTATTATCCGAGTAGCATCACATTTATGCAGGCTTTGGTTATATGCATGTAAACAGTCCATTTGGAAAGCATTGTCTGATGACAGTTTTGCTTTTTATTAGGTTTCATGCACATGACTCATTGATACATATTGTCTGCATGGTGATGCAGTGAATGTGAGCACAGTTGTATGACTCTCTCTGTGTTAGCCCTGCTGGTGCCCAGGATGCACCCTGCCCCTTGCCCCATGAAAGCTGGGATAGGTTCTGTTCTTGGTGCTTTGAACATTAATTCCTGAGTCAATATAGCATGAAAAAACTGGTTTGCATGAGTGATATCCCAAAAATCTGAATGATACAGTGAATTTACAATGATAAAAGAGAGGAAAAAAACTTTTCCTGAGAGTCAACCAATAATCATAATGCTGCCTCAAAGGCTATTTTTCATGCAGACAGAAGTAAAACTGCAGTTTTGCAGACAGGAAAATGTCAGTTCTCAAAAACTCGAATCAATCAACTTCTGCATCTGCCTGCTAATGTTCGTGCTTCCTTGCATCACAACCTGTTAGTGTCTCAGTGCTATCGTCACTTCCTCGACTGCCGCCGCCCCATGACCTGCCACGGTGAAAAAGACAAAGAGGGAGTGCATGGACTGAGATGGAGAAGAGGAGGAAGAGGATGAGAGAAAAAAAGAAACGTTTCACCGCTTTCATAGAGACTCAACTGGTGAGGACCCTCCCTTCCTAATCACATTACCCGAGAAAACTTTTACTTATGGCTAATGGAATTCGCTTAAAATTGAACCGCTGGGCTGAAAGTAGATTTGCATTGATCCAGATATGTATAGAGCCAAAGTCAGTCTATCTATTCTTTGAAGGAATTAAAGGCCGCTAAGCCTATAGAGCCAGACTGTATAATCCTATGTTAAAAGATCAATACTGGCTGGAACCCACATGAGGTTTTTTCATCGTGTGTGTTTTTGTGTGTCTGCCTGAATATACATCCATGTGTTTTTTATCCACTGTGTATATTTTAACTGTAAATCATTCAGTTTGTGGTCTGTTTGCTCCTTTTATTGGTGAGGTTCATCATCATGAACAAAGGGCTTTTTTGGACAGATTAAATGTGTACTGTGGGGGGGTTGGGGGGGCAGTCTGACTGTTAACACCATACAAATAATCCTGACTGCCCGGCGTTTATTTAGTCTGACGCCGATCTTCTAGTATGCCCCCTGCCACCTTTAACCCCCAGGAGAAGCAGAAAGAGCCAACTGTGCTGGCAGCTATGGTACAGAACTGCCTTCAAGGATAAGAATTCAACTGAACTTTAAATATACTGTTACATCATCCACCTCTGCTGCTCATTTCTGAGCAAAACGAAACCCTGAGCAATCTGTGCTCAAACTGTAGTAGCATTAATGGGTGCCATGGTACACAAGGTTTACACTGAGGTATGTACCATGTTTTGGAAGTCATCTGGTGTGTCTTTTGGCACAGAAGAGCGAACAAAAATGTGCCTTAAAGTTCTTTCTCGTTCTTTTCATTTTTTTCATTTACATTGAAAATTGTAGGTATACATCAGAGCTCCGCATGGTTGCAGGTTGATAAACCTGTACATCATAAGCAGGGAAGTGACAGATTCTTGTCGCACATGTGCATGCTTGATAAAAAAATTACACAATGTCTGCACGCTTTCAAGGCTAACACTGCTAATATGCTATGGAACAAACTAGTGCACTGCTAAAATGTTCTGGGAGAGTGAGTATGTTCTGATGGTAACTGTTTGTTCGTAGTGCAACCAAGGAAGGCTCACCCCAAATGGAAAGTTGCCTGAACAGTTCAGAATGAACACACTCCTAAATTATATCATTCAAAAAATCACTGTGAATACCAGGGTAAACACTGTCAGCAGATATGCTTAAAGGAAACATTTCTGACCACTGAGTGCATTGCTTTTTTACTTATTACATGCCAACAATTTCCAAACATGTCAGTCACACTAAACTTAATATGATGAGTTTAGGCAAGAAAATGATGGTTAGACAAAAAACCTTTGAGATATGGTGTTTTGAGCTGCTTGTTAACAGGCTGAGTTTCCAAGTTTCTGCAAAGACCTCTACCCACATTGAAATGCCTTCTTTTTAAATTTTTTTTGTGTCCAAGGAGCAAGACTTTCATGTAACTTTTTAAAAGTGGTCTTGAGTATTAGTTCTCCAGGCTTTCTGAAGGTCATTCAAAGTTTTTCTTTGGACATTAGCTGCTTTTTCACTCATTTTCTGTTCAGTCCATGTACCTGACCATTTTCAGAGGAATATGTTTTTGTTTGTTAAACCACTTAACATTGACCTATGAATCATTCAAACATAAAAAAAAGCACCTAACTCAAGGGATGAACCAGTGTTGTGTCTGCACATAACAAACGGCTTAGCAAAGAACCAATTTTAAATTGTACCTTTAGGCACTTTGTTACTAGCAGCCTTTCACAAAAACACATAATTTATTCCCATTTCTTTAGTTGAATTGATGAAAAATACCAAAGATAGCACAGTTTGACAGGCATAAAATCTTTGCAAAATTTTTGCACCAACAAGGTGATTCCTGAAGAGCTATTAGCTGAAAACCTGGCATATCTCAGCATAGTGTGCAGTGCATCCTTAAAAGATTTGAGGAAACTTGTCAAAACTGTCTACAGCAGATGAAGAGTATCTCAAAGTCATGTCCTTAAGAAGTAGGAAAAAAATCTGGCAAAGACCTGACACAGGACCTGAGAGATTCATCTGGCCCTCCAGCTGATTCATCTGCTTTTTGCTGAAGCCTCATCAGAAATGGTCTCAGTGGAAGGGTGGCTATCAAGAAGTCATACTTAAGGAAGAGAAATGGGGAGAAAAGGCTGAGGTATGAAATGATTACACAAGAACTGGACTGAAAACCAGTGGCAACAGGTCTTATATAGTGATGAATCCAAATTTGAAATTTTTGGTTCAAATCATTGTTAATATGTACGGAGGAGATCAGGATGAGGTACAACAGTGAGTGTCTACAGCCATCTGTACAACATGGTGGAGGCTCTGTCATGGTTTGAGGCTACATTTCAGCCAGTGGTGTTGGAGATCTTGTCAAAATTGATGGACTTATGAACACAGAAAAGTACCATCAGATTTTGATGCATCATGCAGTACCAATCGGGAAAGTGTCTGATTGGCAACAGCTTCATTTTACAGCATGACAATGATCCTAAACACACTGCCAATGCAGTAAAAGCATACCTGGATAGAAAAACATGCAATGCAACACAGTCATGGATTGCCCTCCCCAGAGCCCGAACCTCAACCTTATTGAAGCAGTGTGGGTTCATCTTGACAGAGAACGGAACAAAAGGCAGCCAACATCCAAAGAAGAGCTTTGGAATATCTTTCAAGAAGCCTGGAGAACTATTCCTGATGACTACTTAAAGAAATTACAAAACGAGAGTTCAGGCTGTGTTGAAGAATAAAGGTGGTCATACCCAATACTGACTTTCAATCTCTTTAGAATTGTACAAATTCTGCACCTACTTCCCATTTTCGTAGCAAAATATAAAGAAATGAAGGGTGGCTCAAGACTTTTGCACAGTACTGTATTTGATTTAAACCAAAGACAAGGAGCATATTTTCATGTTTGTGGGACTACAACCACAGTTTGGCCTTTATCTTTGAAAAGTCTCAGGAGTTAAGTGAGTATGTCATAAAACGACTGACAAAATCCCAAAATACAGCTTAGTTTGTAATAAATCAGAATTATCCTGTAATCTATTCACACTATTATCATTATTGTATGATTTCAGTTTTACTGTTTTCTTTCTTTGCATGTGCTTATCATGACATCAAATAGGAAGATTAGCTAAGTGGTCAAACCTAATCAAATCACAAGGTTTTAACTGGGAGACATTGATCAATTGGGGAAAATAATTCCTCCTGGCAGTCCATCAATCTCATCCATATTCACTCCTCCCTCCAACATCTCGACGGTTCCACAACTGCAAACCCTGAGAATGTGCTAAATGACCTCAAACACTGACAACATTGCTGCACACACACTTGATAGTGACCTCATTGATGAGCCAGCTGCTGCCAATACTGTAACACACACTCACACACAGATGCTCATCAGGCAGAGGGTCACTGCGACCCCATCATCATCACACTGACAGAAATGGGCAATAGCAGCAGCACAGCAATGGTATTGGCCATCGGTGGTGAATCTGATGACTAAGAAATCCAAATATGGGATTAGCCCTCCTGACTATCCTCCTCCTAAGTGCCACTCCACATAAATGGGGCCCTAAGAAGATAATAACTGTACAATTGCTTTTATAGGGAGGGAGTTATTCAATTACAAGCCCCTGGAGTGAAATGTTGCTACAACTGTACCTTGGCTGGACATGGCTAGGAGAGCAGCCATTTTAATAATTTTTAATAAGAAGAAATCTGAGGTCGAAGTTTCTAAAAGAAGAAAAGAAAAAAAATCTATCTATCTATATATCTATCTATATATACAGCTCCGGAAAAAATTAAGAGACCACTGCAAAATTATCAGTTTTTCGGATTTTGCTATTTATAGGTATATGTTTGAGTAAAATGAACATTTTTGTTTTATTCTATAAACTACTGACAACATAACTCCCAAATTCCAAATATAAATATTTTCATTTAGAGCATTTATTTGCAGAAAATGAAAAATGGTCAAAATACCAAAAAAGATCCAGTGTTTTCAGACCTCAAATAATGCAAAAAAAAACAAGTTCATATTCATTTTTAAACAACACATTACTAATGTTTTAACTTAGGAAGTGTTCAGAAATCAATATTTGGTGGAATAACCCTGATTTGCAATCACAGCTTTCATGCGTCTTGGCATGCTCTCCACCAGTCTTTCACATTGCTGTTGGGTGACTTTATGCCATTCCTGGTGCAAGAATTCAAGCAGCTCAGCTTTGTTTGAT
>VUQI01060680.1:6170-22365 GCA_015106735.1 Paratilapia polleni
TTTAATTTTAAAATAAATTTTTTTTTTTTTTATTTTGGTATTTTTTTTTTTTTTTTTTATTTTTTTTTTTTATTTTTTTTTTTTTTTTTTTTTTTTTTTTTTTTTTTTTTTTTTTTTTTTTTTTTTTAAATATCTGTGCTGTATGTGTACAGATATTTTAAAATGGACTATGCTAAATGTGCTTGATTCCAGTTAATGCTGCTGCTAGACTGCTTCTCTTTTGTCAATCAAGACTATTAAGCTGACTCCTTAAGAGTGGGCTACTCCAAAGGGTGTTCAGGGTGACATCTGAATACAGTCCGTTTTTTTTAATCCTCCTGTTTATGTAGTCAAATATGAATTTGGAAGTCAGGCTGCAAAGTGCTCATGTGTAATAACTTTTCAGGGGTGTCAAAGTGAAGTTAATGACTTGCACATTAAATTCTATTGTTTTTATACTGACATTTTGTGTGTTCTTTGAGCCTGCTGCATGTCACGGCAGGAATTTGGAAAGGCTGTCATATTTAACTACAGACTGCATGCTTGACAAATCCCTTCACCTACAGGTGCTACAAGCAGCTGGTGTTGTCTTGGTTAGCCTCTGACACAGTTAACATTTGTTAAAGCATACTATGGTATATCCTCTCTCTTTCTGATATTAAAAGGTTTAGAACATTGCAAAGCAAATGGGAGCAATTTCACAGCAAACACATCTTTGCTGGCCTTAAAGCATGCAAGAAGAGGGAAGGAGTCTTTGGGTTGCTGTGCTTACTTTCTTAGCACTGCTACCCTGTCCAGAATATTGAGTACAAGAAAAAAAAAAAAAACAACCCTAATTTCAGAACTAACCATCAGCAATATCATCAGACAAACCTGCAGGTGTTGCAACGATGTGAGGCCTGCGCTGCTTTTCATGGTCCTTTAAGGGTGCTACCAACCACAAAGATCCACAGAATTTACTGAATAGTGAGCTGTCAATCACTATCATTATTTATAGCAACTAGCCTGTAAACACATCCATCCACATATGCAGTGGATATTCACCCTCCCTACTTGTGAAAACACAACTCGATCTAAGCACAACATAAAATGTGTGAATCATAATGTTTATCATACAGATGTAAATGATGTGGATTACATTGCCATGCTTCTACAAAGTACACACATGCAGTGCTCTGATATGAAAATACAACTGCTTAGTTGGACAGCTTTTTAAAGCTTTTACAGTAGCCTGGTATTGTGTAGTTTTTAAGGTCAAACTGACATGAGCAGTTTTGGTTGGTCTTTTCAGGCTGCTGGTACTATATTGGGTAAACAATCACTCCTTGGTTGAAGCCAGGGTGTGGCTCAAAACAGGCTACATATTGTGGTGATAAGCTTTGTACTGCTCAGGACAAACACTAACCTGTGCCTTTTTTTTTTTTTTTCATTTGGATGGCACTGACTCTGTGTTCCAGTGGAAATGGTGAATACCTAACTTGACCCACATGGTGTGTGTATTATTTAGCTAGATACATTAGGCCAGTGGCCCATAGTTTTTTGTGGAAAGAAGAAATAAAAGTGAGAAGCAGATTTGTCTTTGACACAAAGAGGAAATACTAATAATCAAAACATCCATAACTCTACATATAACTGTGATAAAAGTTCACAACAAAAGACAAAAGGGCCACAGCTATAAACCACTTCAATACTGTGCTTATAAGTAGGGCTCCCCTATTAAACAATGTTAATAGACTACATTTTGGTGCTTCTCCTGATTCCTGGACTTTTAAAAAGCCTTTTTAGCATTATAGAGGTACTACTGCCATCTCCAAAATAAAAACACAATTTGTATTTTGTGTATTTGTTGCCCGAAACATTAAATTGTTGCGCTATTCTAAATTTAATATATTTTTAAAATTCATTCATGATATTGTTTTTTTGTTTTGTTTTTTTTCCAACTCATGAGTACTATCATATAGTGCTCATCTGGCTGTGGGCTGTCCGGTGCAGAGGTTCAGCCCTCTGGATGCTTTTCTTCAAAAACGAAACCTGAAGCCCTGAGCATGCGCAGTGTGTGCAGGAAACGAGCAGGTGAGAATCACAGGCAGCACTTGTTTGTTACTGTATGCCTGCAGTCCGGAGCGTAGAAGGGACGGTTTTCTGTCGGTGTTTCTCCAAGGTAAGATGATCGCCTTTCCATACTTTGTAGGTCTAATGGTTTTTGCCTTACTCGTAAGTATTTTATCACATGCCGGAAAAAATGCTGCTATAATGAGTTTACCGCAAAGACTGCCATTGTTTCCCGTCATTCGTAAAACAAAATAAATAAATATGCAACACGACAGTATTCATTAAGTGTAAAAAAAAAAAGTTTTTTGACTTGAAAAAACTGGAGTCAAGATGAAGGTATTGCCAAAGTTCTTTTGGAAGTTTCGTGACTTGGCAGCCATCTTGAAACGCTCCCTGGCACTTAGTTGGGCAGTTATTTGCTTTTATCTATTTAACTTTAATTTCAGTGATCACCAGGACATTAAAAAACCGCATTCATAAAGTCACCAGTCTTTGCCCCAAAAATCAAAGCTCATTTTATTTACTTATTTTTTATTTTGTTGACCCTGGAAGTAATACTTCTATAACCAATTTTGTTGCTGAGTAATTTTCACAGATTTCAGTTCAGGATGCTTTATGCACGTGTGTCTGAAAAGGCATTGCCTGAACCAGTGACTGTTTTCTAGTCATTGGCCTGGACATGCCTTCAGGGAAGTCAGGATGTGATATAAAAAGGGGCGGGGCTTCTCAAAGAGGTACCAATTACAGTAGAGAGACGCAAAACTGCAAAAGAATGGTAATTTACAGGACTCAGAGTCATTTTTAGCATTTGTTGCACTGCTGTCAGTAAAATGTAGTCAAAAAATAAGATGAGGTGCCATGTGAGTTTGACAACTAAACCTGTCTTTGTGAAAAGAAAAAAAAAAACACACACACATATATATATATATATACATATATTGTGCTTAACAAATTTATTAGACCACCACCCACAGCTGCCCTATTAATATTTTTTTATGTTTCTGTAATGGTTAATCCCCCAGTATGTACAATCTCTTAAATCAGAATATTTTTAATGCTAAAATATAATTATTGTTGTTATCCATGAATTTTTTAAATTTTACTGTTTTATAAAAAAGCAGAAAAAATAGTAAAGCACATTATTATTTTTTGATTAAGATGCCAAATTACAGTTATTTACTTGCCTGAACAGAAAAAAAAACTGTTTTAGTGGTTGAATGTTATGCGTTTGATTAATTTCTGACTTCTCAGAGAAGTCCAGTGTGCTGGCTCGAATTTGGTTATAAACTCAGGAATTTTTGTTTTGTTTGAAATTCCTCACTCCTGTTCAAAATGGTAAAATGTCGAGAACTGAGAGATGATTTGAGCTTTGTGACATGGCATTTTATGCTGCTGGAAGCAGCCATCAGAAGATGGGTGGGGGATGGACATGGTTGGCAGCATTACTCATGTAGGCTGTGGCTTTTAAAAGATGCTCAGTTGGTATTAAGGCACCAAGAAGTGTGCCAAGAAAATATTCTCCACACCATTACACCTCATTCCTGTTCTTAGCTGTGAGGAGTGGCACCCAATGTGCTCTTCTGCTGCTGTAGCCCATCTGTTTCAAGGTTCGACATGTTGTGCGTTCAGAGATGCTCTTCTACATACCTTGGTTGTAACAAGTGGTTATTTGAGTTACTGTTGCCTTCCTATCAGCTTGAAGCACTCTGGCCATTCTCCTCTGAACTCTGACATCAACAAGGCATTTTCACCCAGAGAACTGCTGCTCACTGCATATTTTCTCTTTTTCAGACCATCCTCTGTAAACCCTAAAGATGGTTGTGTGAGAAAATCCCAGTAGATCAGCAGTTTCTGAAATACTCAGACCAGCCCATCTGGCACCAACAACCATGCCATGTTCAAAGTCACTTAAATCACCTTTCTTCCCCATTCTGATGCTCAGTTTGAACTTCAGCAGGTTTTTTTGACCATGTCTACATGCCTAAATGCACTGAGTTAATGCCATGTGATTGGCTGATTAGATGTTTTTGTTAACAAGCAAACAAGCAGCTGAAGATGTACACAATATGTAATTCCTGTGTCATTCCTAGTGTAATGTCCTAATAATAAAAGGACTTAATGTGATTGTGTCTTTTTTTTGGCAGATGGATGGTGATAAGTAAAAACCAATGCCGATAATGTGACAAAAGGAGAAAGGAAATCATGGGTGAGTGATGTTTGTTTCTATGAGATCCCTTTTTTGCACATATTGTACTTTGAGGTTTCTGTAGACCAATAGTATTTTAACATGTTTTCTACTCTGATTCTAAAGTGTTAAACATCACAACATGTTTAATTGGCTTTATCAACAGTGTATAATAAAGATATGTACACATAGAAAATAATTCATTTTTTACGAGTTAAGCTTTAACTTTCTTTTTAGCTTCGCTGTTCTTTTTCTTTTTTTTATCTAGCTGTAGTAGGCAGGATTTCTGAGCAGAAAATGCTTTAATAAGTAAGGAAGTTTAAAACTAATAAGAAGCAAAGTAATACATTGTCAGCTTTTTTCTTTAAATGGAATTTGAGCCAATTCTTTCACATATCTCATGCATTTATCTCTGCATAATCAAATCTATGTTTGTTTGTTTTTTGTCCTCTCATAGCTGACATACCTCAGTTGTCACCCAAGAATTGGACTGAATCTCAAGTAAGCACTTGGCTCAGATCAATTGGAGTGAAGGAACAGTACATAGAAAAGCTCTATGAAGAAGAAGTAGATGGACAAATCCTACTTGCACTGAATGAGGACTTTTTAAAAACAAAAATTTGCATGAAGTCAGGGCCTGCTCATTTGATTATTCAGAAAAGAGATGAGCTTATCAACTCCCAACAAAAATGTCAGGTGAAGAAAAAGCCTACCAGTGACAAAAAAACTGAGCCTGAGGAAAAGAGAAGTCAGAAATCAGTTCAGAGTCTTCCTACAGTAAGTGACGGTACTCCAGCACAAACTACACAGAGAGATCAAGATGTCTTTGAGGACAGACAAACTGCTCAGGGAAAATGTGTGTTGATCTCAAAGGAAGACTGCAAACCACGGCGATTCGATCAAGAAGGGATTGATTTCTTATATGTAAAACACAGAATCTTGCAGCCTGAATCAGGTGCTTTTAATCTGATATCACCATGCCACGAATTTAAGTCTTTTGCTATAGCTGCTACATTGGATCGCACAAGACTCCAAGCTAAGTTTGCCAAAGAGGTTCTTAAATTTGCGACTGGCTGTATGAATATCAGATCAAATGGCACAATACACTTTGGTGTAATGGACAGCAAGGAGGATGCAGGATACGTGCACGGCGAGATAATTGGTATCCCTGTAACAGACAGGGATATTTATGTCGATGCTTTAGATTACATTGAAAGGAGTTTCTCCTTTGAAAAGGAGCATGTACGCCAGTGTGTACGACCACCAAGGTTCATAGAGGTTATGGATCGACAAGGTACAGAAAAGAGGTACGTGGTAGAGGTTGACATTGTGCCATCAATAAGTATTGTTATGGGCAAAGTGTATACAGTCCGTCTGCCAAACTTCAAAGAATCAGCTAACAAAGTGGAGTTCGAGAAAGAGGTGACTTTGCGAAGAGTGGGTTCAAAAACGGAGCCAGTGAGTGACAAAGACCTAAGCGACTTTTACCAGAGAGTCAAAGATCGTGATGCTCTAAGAGAAGAGGCAGAAAAAAATCAGTTCCTCATTGCTCCAGAGATGTGTCAAGACCTTGGAAGAAAACTCACAATGCTAATGACAAGTGGTAAGAAATTCATTGAAAAGGAAAAATGGTTTATACTTGTCACAAACAAATTCAAACCTGATGACCTTTGCAACACTGACTGGCTGCTTAACATGAACGTGTTCTGCGTGTTTGACTTTGACCCAGACTCAAAGATATCAGGTCTTTGCAGTAGATACCTTCAGTACCGTACTGCAAACATGCATTTTCTGCAGAGCTATAGGATATCCGCTGGCACAAGCATCAAAGAATTCACAAGCCATCTGCATTTGTTTGATCAAACTAGTTGGATCTTTTGCAATGGCCGTACTGACTTCAAAGGAAATGAAACTCCATGTGATGAAATGACTTGGATCAAGACAAAAATTACTTACCTGCGAGAATCTGTGTCTTTGATTTGTAAACAGATCTTGCCAAAAGGCACATTCCAGGTCATATTTCTGTTAGCGTCACCAGCTGAGAAACCACTCTTGCACACCTTCTATGAGTTTTTCACAGACATGGAAGGTCATGAAGACATTATCTGCATCTGTGAATCAGAGAAAAACTTCCAGAAGTGGCAAAGCTTTGCAGACGGTTCATGTGGAAAAGAAGCTGTAAACAATTCCAGTGTTGTTGGGATGAAAATGAGTCACATTAATGCAACTCTGCAACATATACAACCTGTGAAAGTGTGCGTCATCAAACACTTGCCAGTCTTCGTGAAAGGGACATGTCTTCTTGAAACACATGTAGAGGAACAGATGTGTTCGCTGGAGATTCTGACAGTCAATCATTGTGATGAAACAAGCAAAGACTTCATCAGTGAGGAGAAAGCAAACATTGAACGCCAATTCTACCATGGTGGGAGAGTGACTTGGTTGAATTTCTGGCTTGCTGAGAACAAATATGCTGGGGAGATCATTGAAAGAGATGCTTATCATGAAGCTTCTGAACTTCTCAACGATGCTTTGAAATACAATGCAGACCAGACTCCGGTGAATATCATAAACATCTACCATCACCCCGGAAGTGGCGGAAGCACTGTGGCAAGACAAGTGCTGTGGAACAATAGAAAAAGTCTAAGGTGTGCGGTTGTGAAACCTTCTTACTCAGTTGCTGTTGTTGCGCAACATGCTGTTGAACTAAGAGAATATGAAGAAAAAGATCCACAAAGGTGTCTTCCTGTGCTGCTCCTCATTGAAGACTCAGACAAAGAATATCTAGATGATCTCAGGAATGAACTAGAAGTTGCTGTTAACGTCAAACAAATCCAGTATGGCAGTCTGTGTTTCATTTTGTTGAGTTGCAGACGTTCCCATGATCCAGAGAGAAGGTGTAAGGAGTCTCCTTTACAGAACGTGTCTGTCACTCATAAACTGTCTCATCAGGAGAAGAGAAAGTTTGCTGGAAAACGACAGGTACTTGAGGAACGATATGAGCCTCAATTCATTCTGACGTTTGTTTTGATGAGCGAAGGATTCAGTGAGGATTATGTTCATAAGTTTGTGAAACATCTGCTGCAAGGCATTGAACATCACTCTGTTGTCACTCGACTCATTCGCTATGTAGCACTGCTGAACACATATGTTCAAAACTCTTTCATCTCTCAGTCCCACTGTGAAGCTTTGCTTGCCTTAACCATTCACTTGGAGAGGTTTCGCCAGTACGAGTTTGAGAGATCCCTCAGCGAACAGGGTAAACTAGTCTTCTTGCACCTTCGAGATGACAAGACGCACATTGAATCAATCAGAATCATCCACCCACTTGTTGCAAAAGAAATCCTTCAACAACTTCTGGGACCCCAACAGACCCAAAGCAGTTTGGCAATGGATTTGCTCTGTGAGAATGTGCTGTTTGACCACAGATTTGGAAGAGATGAGTATCTCACATTTTTGAGACAGCTTTTCATTCGGAGATCCAGAATAAGCAAAGGAGATGAAAGTGACACTTTTTTCTCTCCTCTCATTGAGCATGTGTGTGACAAAAGCCCAGACAAAGCAATTGAGTTGCTCAAGGAAGCGTTCAGGCGTTTCCATGATGATCCATTCTTTGCACAACAACTTGCTCGTCTTCATTATACTTACCAAAAGTTTGAAGAGGCCAAATACTGGGCAGAGACAGCAGCTAAACAGCTGCCCAACAACTCCTACATACTTGACACAAAGGGGCAGGTGTACAGGAAATGGTTCCAAGCAAAATGTAAAGCAATTGAAAATATACCAAAGACGGCCCAAAATACAGCGGATGCTGTGGAGACTGCACTGAAAGCCCTCGAGTGTTTTCAAGAATGTGAGAGAGCAGCTGATGCTGATATGGAAAATGTCAACAGTTCAGGTTTTTTTGCTGAAGTTGAGGTTGGGTGTAGCCTGCTCAAACTGATCTCTTCATTGCAAGTGTTTGCAAACAGATCCACTGGCCATTCAGAATGTATGAAGTACCTGTTGACAGATTACATCCCGGAGGAAGTTGAAGATGCTTGGGAACCATTTCATGGCCGTTTGAAAAAACTTCACAAGACAATGCAAGATGCGTTGGAATGGATTTCAGAGGACCTGAGCTACTTCCAGACAGACATTGGTGCAGATGAAGAAGAGACTCCTGAAAGCCCCGAGGAGAAGATAAGCCATCCACTGACATGGCTGTCAAAAAAATCCTCTGAATATGGAAAGTACTTCAGTGAAGCTTATTCCACTGCACTCCTACAGCATGGCCAATCAAACCCAGCCAACCTCACTCCTTTCCAAAAACGCATGATCATCTATCATCTTGGTGGTGGTAACATAACATCCATCCTCTCCAAGCTAACTGATCAGAGGGATGCAGTAAAACTTCTAGAGGGTATCCTTTCTCTCTACCCCAGCAATCCACTGAAAGCCAAATTCGGTCAAAGGGATATTATCAATTACATAGTGGCCCACATTTCTCTGAACTGCCTGTCACCACAAACTCAAAAGGTAGCTCCTCTGAAAGATCTACAAGCACTTTGTCGTCAGTTCCCAACTGATAAAAGTAAATGTTTGCCAAGTGCCCTGTTCTTGCTTACCTTGCTATTCTGGCCAGATGATCATGACACGGAGCATGAGAAAGAAACCAAATATGAAATTGTGCAAGCAGCTGTTGAACACCTCGAAAAAGGCTACTGGACCAAGATGAAAGATATTCCTCAGCGGAAGAGAAGGATTTACAGCCACTTTTTTCTGGGAAATGGAAATGGGTTGGACAAGTTTGTCCACAAGAAAAAGTTTGAAAGAATCACCAAGTGGTTCTCAGTTTCTGAGAAACGCATGAAGTGGTTCAGTGGTGAGGCATGGAAGATGCCAGAAATTGCCAAAATGTTGAAACGTGTTTCTGGATGGACTGAAGATCGAGTGGTGTACCTTGAAGGTCCTAAGAAAAAGAAGTTCAATATCCTGCCTCTTTATGTACCTTCAGTGCCTCATAGTAATGAAAACATCACCTTCTACCTGGGGTTCACCTTCAGAGGCCCTGTTGCTTGCAACATCCTTGTGAAAAAATAGTTTGAACAATGACTCACTGATGACAACCTCAAAATACATATGCCTTATGTTAATTTGTCATTAAGGCAGTACCTGTAAAAGACAAAACCTGAAATGTTGAAGCACATGATTGTATTTGTACAAGTGTACACCTAAAGTGTCAAAAAATGAAGTGATAAAATGATTAACCACAGTTTTTGTTTATTTATGAAGTTATATGACATGAACATTTCAAATAGGATTTTACCAGCTGGCTCATATTTGGTGTTATTCTGCTAAACAGAACAACAAAATCCTCCAGGTACACTAAAAGGGAAGCATGGGGCTGAATGTATGACTTGACTTCACTGACTTCAGTGTGAGCATTCAGAACCTAATGCTGAATGATCAGTTATCTTTAATGCAAAGATATCTACAGCTGTTTATGTTCCATTACACAAACGCTTGGTTCTAAGTGTGAAAACTTCATGTCTCTGATTTCTAGTAGCATATTCTGCATTTTTCAGGATAATTTAGGTACAACAGAATTAAATGTTAACTGTTTAGAAATAACAATAATACATGTCATGGTAATTGTATAAGAATAATGTATTAGGATCTAAAGTGGAATGCTATGCACAGTCCCAGAAGAATGTACATACTGATATGTATAGAAAATATTTTAGAAAAGTGGTTTGATAGGTTATAACTTTACTTACAAATAGTTCAAATGACAATTGTTGAGATAAAAGTGCAAATGTGTGCATCTTTTTTCTTTTTTTTTTTGAGAAATGGCATTTTTGGAAAAGAAATACTTGACTCTGTAAACATTAAGTGTTCTTAAATATCCCAGAATACAGTAAACTCTTTTTTCAATTACAGTTTCCTGGTGTCACTTCTTTATCAAATTGACATCTTCAGTTCAACTCAAACTAAACTAATGATTTCACAGTGGAATAGTTATCACTTTTTAATGCAGACTCAACTGGAAGATGAACTGCCATTACAAGTCAAGCTTTCGAATTGATAGTTTAAAATCAGTTACAAAATCAATATCATACAGTTAAATAATTTTCATTGAAGTTCTGCCAATGGTTAAGGAAAATAATTGTTACTGCTTTTGTATCTTTTTATTTTACACCTGTCAACAATACTGTCTCAGTGTGATACCTGCTAGATAACATATAGCTTCAAAAATTATTATATATTTAAAAAAAAAAAATTTAATTCTATGGAACAGATGTTGTGACTGTGTCAGGTTTCATTACAGGATTAATTAATTTTCAACTGAGTATAAAAAGCTCACAAGTTATTGTCTTGGCATGAAATAATGACTTCTCATAGTTTTAATTAATGGCACATAAACATTTCAGCATTTCGGAGTTTAGGCTTGCTCATTAGTATAACTAATAAGGCAATCTAAGTATTTTAGAGGTAAATACGTTTATGAAAATATTTACGAAATATCTTCCATGTTTTAATCTGTAAGGACTGCTAACTAAATTAGTATGTTTTTATTTATCTAAACTCTTTGCTATAACTTTTTGTTCTGGTTTATAGTTTTTAACTTTCTTGACTAAAACTTTCTTGTTTTATGAATTCAATTACTTTGATATTGTTTTCTTTAATTCTCAACAAAACTCTAAAAGAGATTTTTTTTTTTTTTTTAAGTGTTGTTGTTTTGACTACTTTTGTCCCAGTACGCTTGCCCTAGTTTTAAAGTTAGCCTTCATATTGCTAACATGGATGTATCTGCTAGGTCTTCGGAACGCATGTTTTTGTTATTAATGATTAACCTAATTCATTGTAGACATCTTAATTTAATGTCTCGCAACCTTGCAACAATGCTCATTTTCTGCCTCTGCTGATAATTTGGTTTGAGGGAACAGATAACCGCTCGACACTGGGCTGTGACTGCTAGCTACAAGAACTACTACTTACTCTATCACTTATTATTTTCATCATAGGAGCGCAAAGTGCACATAAGGATCCTTTGACTCAGCAGTGCATGATGGGTGTGTTGTCTCACTTCACTGTAGCCGTGCTCCTCCTCGCATTTTCTTTGTTAGCGTGTTTGTTCATCAACCACTTGTCCACCGCTGAAGCCAGACAGGTTAGATCAGTTCATAATGAACGACATGAGATCACAGCACGTGGACGACTTATTTATAACCCATCAAAGCCACAAAACAATTCAAGGAGGGGTATCCAACCAGAAAGCTCCCAGAAATGTAATATTTCCAGAGGCAGTGAATGCACCATGGCCCCAGAGAGTCGGTTTGACTGCAGCAGGGACAGGCTGCTCAGCCAGAGAGAGTGTGAGGAGAGGGGATGCTGCTATGCCCCTCTGCCTGACTCTAGAGGACCACCCTGGTGCTTTTACCCCCGTGTGTACCCTGGCTATAAAATGGGCCCCCTCACACCTACCACTCGGGGTCAGGCTGCCACCCTGACTCGTGCTAACCCCTCCTATCTCCCCAAAGATATCTCCACTCTAAGACTGGATGTCATAGAAGAGACGACAGGCTGTTTCCACCTCACTGTGAGTGTCCCAGACTTAAAAAAAAAAAAAAAAAAAAAAAAATAATAAAATTTAAAAAAAAAAAAAAAAAAAAAAAAAAAAAAAAAATATATATATATATATATATATATATATATATATATATATATATACTAAATATGAATATACTATATATAATAATAATAATATATAAAATAATAATATAGTGTATCTTATATAATATATAATAATATATAAGATACACTATCTTTTTCTACTTTTTTGTAAAACAGTAAATTTGAAAATTCATGGATAACAACAGTAATTATATTTAGCATTAAAAATATCATTTTGATTAAAGAGCTTGCGCATACTGGTGGATTAACCATTAAAGAAAAAAAAAAGATTTTGGTAATTACCAGTACCGTTAATTTAGGGCAGCTGTGGCATAAACCTTACATTAGGTGGTGGTCTAATAAATTTGTTAAGCACTGTAAAGAAATGGCTCTTTTTTTCTTTTGTGTTAGCTCTGCATGTTGGTTAGTTGAATTAATGCAGGTTGTCATTATATCCACAGTAATTAACAACTTCCTGTGGGTTTCCCAAACATAACAGTGACTGTGAAATACATAATTTTAAGTTCTGATTTTCACATGAAAAACCTCCCAGATACAACCCTTTGCAAAAGTTATGGAATCACCAGACTTGGATGACTTTCATTCAGCTGTTTTACTTTGTAGCAAATAAACAGATATGGCACAAAACCTTTTTTGTTTAATAGCTGAAAAAAAAAACATCTGGTTTCTTAAAACATACCTCAAACGAATTCACTTAAGTTATATATTTTTTCCACATCAAGTAGAAGAATGCAAACACTAAATTTTGAGGAAAAAAAATGTCACACTTTGTTACACCTCCTTGGGTTTTTATAACAGCCTGAACTGTATGAAGAATGGACTTCACTAACGACAAACAGTATTCTCTCTCAAACTGGTTCCAACTTTCTTGAAACATGGTTGACTGATCAGCTTTCCAAGATAGAGTCTTGGCATGGATTGTTTTTTCAGCTTCCACCATGGAGATCCTGACTGTTTGCTGGCCATATCATTGAGTTGATATGCCATTCCTGAAGAAAAGCTTTAACCATCTTTCTTCTGTGGTATGATGCATTATCATCCTGAAAAATGATTTCATCATCACCAAATCAACTTTCTGATAAATGCTGATAAATGAGTGGGGGATTTAGCTTGTTTTCTTCAGGCAGCCATCTTCATATGTTTCACAGGGAAAAGTCCCAGCATCATCTTGTTGGCCAATGCAGATTTCTAATTCATCACTGAAAATCATTTTCATCCGATCATACACAGTCCATGATTGCTTCTCTTTACCCATTATAAGCTTGTTGTCTTCTGTTTAGGTGTTCATTCAGACAATTTCTTGCACTTTTGTCAAGAAACTCCTGCCTGTTTGTTTTTCATGTTATTTTCCCAGTAAAAATCATATTAAGGCTTTAGTCGTCATCAAATCATATTTAGGTTTAGTTTAGTTAGTTCAACTTATACTCCATATTTTTTCTCATGGTTGTCCACATCCCACCTGCAGTGGCTTTATATCCTACCACTGGGGTCCACACCACAGCTTGAGAAAAACTGTCATAACAAAACAAAAAAAATGAATAGAATTTGAATAGACACTACCCTTACTATATAAATGTTATAATAATCTTGATATTGGAGCAGCTTTTCAGGTTAAATAATTAAGAATCTTGTGATTAACATAAAGGAAATCAATATGCAGACACAGATAGATGAGAGAGAGGGGAGGGAGGGAAAGAGAGGAGGGAGAGAGAGAGAGAGCAAGAGAAAGACTGGCCTCCTGTGTCTGTAAGCCTCCAGGCCCTGCTTTCAACCCAGAATCAATGTTACTCCACTTAGAAGTAAATTGAAACTGTTTTTCCATCGCGTCCCCACCATTTTAATTTTCACCTGAAGGGGTCAGGGAGAGGACACTTTAGTGATGATGAAAGACATTTTCCCATTTTCACAGCTTGGTCACGCTTTGACACATCATTATCCCATTGACTTAATACATGGTTTCCCCTCTATCTCACTCTACCTCCCTCTTCCATCAGCACCCGTGTCTCTCTCGCACACTTGCTCTCTCTCTCTTTTTTCTCCATCTACCTCAGTATACATCTGCACATAGATCCCTCTATGCTTACCCGCAATTTATACCTCCCACATAGGTCCCTTAGCTTTCTATCTCTTAATCCTCTCTCCCCATCACTTTGTCCATCTACCTCTTTTCAGTTTTCTGCCATTTCATCTTCCCTCCAGATTCTCACATTTTTAATGCACTACATCCATCTCTACTTTGAGTGCTTCTTCTTTTATATTATCCTCCTCCTTTGTCATTCTTTCCCTGTATTTTCGTTCTTTTATCTTCTGCATTTACTTTAGTCTGTAGCATCTCCCTACTCCTCCCCACAGACATGGTCCTAACACAAAAGTCAAATCCCAAACTGAGTGAAGATCTTTGCTTTTTTTCTCAGTATTGCGCTTTTCACTCCCAGAATAGTATTTTCACCAAGTCTTAATTGCCATTTATAACACAAATATAAAAGGTCCCCTGAATGTTGCTTCTGAATTGCACTGCATTGGAGAGAATCTTTAATGATCATTCTGTGCAAATTAAAACAACAACAACAACAACAACAAAGGCATAGGAGACAAGCACATAAAGACAAAGACACACGTAAATATGGGCACATTCAGTCTTTAACAGACTATGTTAACATACTGCACAAACCCACACATAAAGTGTGGAGTGTGTTCAATTACATGGATGCAGAGAAAAAAAGTTACATGGATTCTGAAATAAGGCACATCTATTGTTGCGGAACTGCAGTAATTTGCTTAGTTTGTTATGTAGAGCACGAAATCTGCACTATCAACACAACAATATTATCTGCAGAAACTATTTTGACTTATTTTTTTTGTCCTCAGTGATACCATTTAGAGAAATAATGCTCCACGTCTTCTTCTCCAGAGCTGTTGGACATTGTGCCACTATACCTATGCAAAATATGTAGACAAGAAGAAAGATTGTCAACTCAAGTCAACCTTTGAAGAGATACTCCCAGGTCTCTAAAATTCCTGAAATCTGGAGAGTTTTATTACAATATTCACCAGCATTATTACAGTGTTTGCACAGTCACATGTTAAAATAAATTAGTGTGGGTGTAACTCTCTGATAGAACAGTAATCGAGAGATGAGCTTCCAAAACACACACACCATGCAAACATAAAGATGAGCAAAGACAGACCTTTAACCCAGACAAATTACTTGAGTGTGTGAGAGCAGAACAAAAACTGCTGCATTGTGGAAACATGCATTAGTGCTGTTTCAGCACCATGGACAGCTACAGCCCACTGCCAATGCACTATTAACGCTGAAAAACTGTCAATACCTCCTATTGAAACAACAGGTTGGATCAGCCTGATGTAATTATCATAAGGAAATGAATTTAGCCAGTTAGGCTGACAAGTTTCTATTTTGTAATAGCTAATGTATATATTAGGGTGATGTTTAGTCATAGGGCTTAAGAATCAAGACTCCAGTCACAAACTTTTTATTACATGATATTTGTGCCTAATGGGTAATTTTCACAGCACATTTAAACAGATGTACTATCAATCAATTCAATTAAATTGAAGTCAGAAATAATAAATTTGCAGATTACATTATAAGATTATACAAAGGAATACACATACAGAAATATGACATACAGCTCCGGGAAAAAATTAAGAGACCACTGAAAAATGATCAGTTTCTCTGATTTTGCTATTTATAGGTATATGTTTGAGTAAAATGTACATGGCTTGATTCATGTGTCCTTTGCAAAGATGAAACTGCCCGACTCCAGCCTTACTGAAGCATCCCCAGATCATCACCGATCCTCCACCAAATTTCACAGTGGGTGCGAGACATTGTGGCTTGTAGGCCTCTCCAGGTCTCCGTCTAACCATTAGATGATCAGCTGTTGGACAAAGCTGGAAATTAGACTCATCAGAGAAGATGAATTTACTCCAGTCCACTATGGTCCAATCCTTATGGTCTTTTGCAAACTTCAGCCTGGCTCGTCGCATGAATCAAGCCACGTACAAAGTTATCCTGGAAGAAAAAATGCTGCCTTCTGCTCTGACAATGTTCCCCAACTCTGAGGATTGGTTTTTCCAGCAGGACAATGCTCCATGCCACACAGCTAGGTCGATCAAGGTGTGGATGAAGGACCACCAGATCAAGACCTTGTCATGGCCAGCCCAATCTCTAGACCTGAACCCCATTGAAAACCTCTGGAATGTGATCAAGAGGAAGATGGATGGTCACAAGCCATCAAACAAAGCTGAGCTGCTTGAATTCTTGCACCAGGAATGGCA
>VUQI01060683.1:6537-23198 GCA_015106735.1 Paratilapia polleni
ATAAAAGTGCTGTATGAATGTATGTGTGACTGGGTGAATGTGGCCTGTAGTGTAAAGCGCTTTGAGTACACAGAAACTGAGTAGAAAAGCGCTATATAAGTACCAGTCCATTTAATCGATCAGCAGCAAATGTGAGCACCTCTATAAAAGCAGAAGTTTTGGCAGTTTGCTGGTCTGGAACATTCAGGTGTGTGTTAACACAATGTCACAATCTTCCCAGGAGTGGATGTCCCAGTAAATTCATCCTAAGGTCAGACCGTGCAAAGAAACTGCAAGAAACAGACTCTACGGGCCTCAGTTAGCATGTTAAATGTTAAAGTTCATGACAGCACAATTAGAAAAAGACTGAACAAGTGTGGCTTGTTTGGAAGAGTTGCCAAGAGAAAGTCTCTTCTCTCTAAAAAGAACCTGGCAGCACAGCTTAGGTTTGCAAAGTCGCATCTGAACAAACGCATCTAGTCAAATGTGAGGACATCTGTCCCACTGGCCAATGGCCCAGTCCAAGTTCAGACCTCAACCTGATTGAAATGCTGTGGGGGGACATTAAGAGAGCTGTGGATAAACAAAAGCCTGCAAACCTCAATGAACTGAAGCAATGTTGTAAAGAAGAGTGGGCCAAAATTCCTCCACAACGATGTGAGAGACTGATAAAGTCATACAGAAAACAATTACTTCAAGTTATTGCTGCTAAAAGTGATTCTAAATCCTACTGAATCACGGAGTGTACTTAGTTTTTCACAGGACTGCACAGAGTCCAGTTCACATGACTGTATGTCCTACCCTTAGTAGTGAGAAGTAAATAAAACATATACTCAAATACTGCACTTAAATAAAATTTCATGGTACTTGTGCTTTACATAAGTTTTAATTTTATGCTACTTTGTACTTATTACACAACTACATTCATCTGACAGCTATAGTTAGGAGTTACTTTATAACAGAGTATGACATTAAAACCTATCATGACATAACAATTGTATAATTAAGCTAATCTGATATCTGATATCTGATAGCATATTTAATGAGTATACCAGTTACTAGGGTTTTTCCTGGCAGGGAAGCACAGTAAAGGCAAAGTGTCTGTGTTACCTTATTTAAAAGAAATCTATGCAGGTATTTCTGACCACTTGATCAGAAAAAATGTGTATTATGTTTGAGTAAATGAAACTGTATTTGCCACAGTGCAGGTGAATTCTCCTTGGCTCTCACTAAAACCTTTCTGGGGAAAGCCAAAATTTCTCTGTGCAGCAATAAAAACCCAGTAGTATAACATAAAAAGAGGACACTGGCAAAGCCTATTTTGGTATGTAATGAATGTTTTTATACTTTTATTAGTAAATTCTTGATTTTAAAAGACCTTTACTTTTACTTGTTACCAAGTATTTTTGTGGTATTAGTAGTAGTAAAAGTACTTTCTCCAACACTGTCAACCTTTCAGCTAATTGGCTGCAGCATAAAGCAGAGAGAAGCCAAGACATAATCTGAACAAAGACTTTTTAGCTGGCCAAAGAATCCACATTAATGGACAGTGTCACTGAAAACAAATACAGCATGATTAGTTCGAACAAGATTGAATTACAAAAATTGCACTGTGGTATGTGAACATCATACCAGCCTATCAGACAGGTTTCAAGATTAGGGCATTTGGAATCCACTGCATATCTACTTCCCCTTCATTATGACCCAGCCACAATGGGGCCAACAGCTATCCCATTATTATAGTATCAACACTGCTGATATTTTATAGGATGACTGAAAGAATTCGGTCCTGGCCAGCATGAGTCTAATTCAAGTAGTTGCAAAAACAAAAAATTGGCCCTACTTTCCAAAACATCAATGCCCAATGACTAAAATAGTAGTAAAATATCAAGCCAAACAATGAATATAACAATTCTTTATAAAATACCTTATTCTGGATGGTATCAGTCCAGAAGACCATATTAAGATTGTAGTGAAAGTCGACTCCTACTGCAATGCCTCTATTCTGTGAATTAACTAAAGTACGCAGATTGTTGCCGTGGATGTCACCTATTAGCAGGTCTCTGCCATTAGAAAATATCAAGGAAGGGACTCCAGCTGCAGAGGAAAGAGAATGCAAAAACTTACAAAAAAGTGCATAAAGAAATCATTATCTCAGAGCCTGGTTCAGGCTAATAAAGGTAGAGTACTTTCAAGTTACTCTCATTACACAGTTTTGCCACTAAAACTAAATGCAGAGAGGTCGGCCTCTCAGTCAACACTCTTTCTATGTTACACAAAGGCAAGAGACGAGCTACAACAACATTTATTACGGAACAATGCGCCACAAAGAAGCTCAGAAACTCTGTACAGAAGTTGCCAAAAAGAAGAGGAGTCTACGCTAATGGACCTCATTTGGCTAGATCATTCAAAATGTGAACATTTGTTATATAGGACAAACTGTTTAAATAGAGAGGAAGTGACACTCACTTGAGGCATCAGCTCTACAGTATCTATGCTGCTCCAAGACGTAGCCTTCTCGACAGCTGCAACGATGGGAGCCTATCCGGTCCTCACACAGCTGGTCACACACGCCCCACATGGAACAGTCATCAAAATCTTCAAAAAGAAATCAAAATCAGCAGAAAAAAATCAGTGGGTTAAACATTTATTGTTTTATTGTATTTGAGTACATAAACACAGCAATAGAGATAGATAAATCTCATGATTTGGTGCATCAAGTTGTCAACATAAACCACAGATGTTCTGCTTTGAGGTAGAAAACTAGTAGATTCACCCACTAGTGTAACTACTGCTTATGTTATAAATGAAGCAAAAGTAAAACACTTCTGTTACAGTGGAAAGCAAAAAAAAAAAAAAAAAAAATCCCAACTCACTCATATTATTGTCTAGATAAAAAAAAGTTTGTGAAGGCTACAGTATATACCTATACATGTGCGACTGTTGTTGCTGTTGACAATATATCCAGAAGGACAGGAACAAGTTCCTCCATCAGGGGAAGCATGGCAGTGATGCTCACAGCTCAGGGAGGCACATCTCCAGATACCTGACCAACACAGAAATAATATACTATAATATCCTTCAGTGACACAGTTTGTGAGATTATATGTCCTAATGTGTACTCGACAGGGCACAGCACTAGTTGTGTTGCTACTAACTGCAGTTGCGTCCAGCAGTGGTGTTAGTTTCATCCTCTCCATCTGGACAGTGAGGTGTCCCATCACACAGCTTATCCATGGGGATGCACAGGCCAGAGGATGGACAGGGCCATTCTCCTGGGTAACACTCCCGTGGTACATTATCTGTAGATTAAAAAGAAATTCATCATCTTTGCAGGCTTATACACAGAAAACGGAAACAACAAACAGAAATCAGGGCCGCAGAAAGTTTTAAAGGTGGTACGATTGTTGGGAATAAGAAGATATTCAGTGGTTGTGATCTAAAGAAAAGTGACTGGGATATTGTACTGGAAATGGCTGTCACTTTAAATTGACGTAGGGGAGTAGAGCTTGGAGGGGGTCACATGGGGGCTCAGAGAGCTTCTGCAGCCCATCCTTTAAAAACACACACTCTTCACAGCCATGTGGAGGAATTCTAAAGCACTTTGGGGGGCTGCACAATCTTGTGCCACAAAGAGGCATTTGAATACCACACTTAAGGGAGCACAGGCATAGTATCACTCCAAGCCAAACCAACCATGGAGACTAAGGATGAATCAGGTTTACACAGCTCCAGTTCTTACCCCTTAAATTGCTATTTGCTCAGCTAAAGCACCAAGGCTTCTCATCCTAATTTAACAAATAACGAGAAAACACGACGATTGATTTTTAACTACTGTATACATACCACAGCCCTTTTCATCTGCGTTATCTTCACAATCATCCTCTCCATCACAAAGCCAGACTTGATGGATACAGCGGCCACTGGGGCACGTGAAGTAGTTCCCTCTACATGTAGGATATGCTGCAAAGCAAGGGGAGAATACGACATTTGTTTATCTGCACAAAAATAAGAGTCGTTAGACTGACAGTGACAGCGACAGTAACAGGAGTCACATACTGCAGTTAAGCTCATCGCTTCGGTCTCCACAATCATCGTCGTGGTCACAGACGTAGCGTTGAGGAACACACATTCCATTATGACATGAAAACAGGCCCGCATTGCAGTGCTGAGCTAAAGACAACAACAAGGACAACAAAAAGGTCTTCATTTAGTGATTATGTCATGCATCTGGCTGCATTTTTGGAAGCCTCAAACATGGCTTTCACTTGAGCACTTAGCACCAAAATTGAGTGGCTTCTTACTGCAGTTTGCCTCATCAGAGCCATCACGGCAGTCAAGTATCTGGTCACATCTCTGAGTCCGGTTATAGCAGGCCCCATTGGCACACCTCAGCTGTGTACATTCGGGGTAATCTGTAAGATTAACCCATCATCAGGCAAACGTTATGCATTTAAATCACCCTGACAACTGTGCTCTTTTCAGCCTTTTACATGTGAAAAGCTGTGAATAGGAGGGATAAGAGACTAAAATTGAACAGCACCACCATAGCACCAGCAGTTACCGGAGCATTCTTTATGCAATTGTGAGATTACCACAGTGTGCAGTGCTGTGAGTCTACCATGTCGGCACAATAATGGCATAGCAGCTGAACTTCAGCTTGACTAATCCACCAAAGAATCTGCAATCAACCTCTGACAACAAGAAGTATATTGTGGTCCATTCTGTCAGTCAGCGAGCCTCTTAATCTTAACAAATTGATTAAAATGCCACAGGAGCCTGAGATAAAAAAAAATTAAAAAAATAGAAAAAAAGGGAAAACCACCCTGGAGAAGACTTACGGCAGTTTCTTTCATCAGAACCATCTGAGCAGTCTGCCAGACGGTCACATCGGTACTCTCCTGGGATGCACGCACCGTTACCGCAGCTGAATTGGCCACTGGTGCATGTCCTTCCAGCTGGGAAGAGATGAAAAGTTCGAATTCACTTATATGCAGTTCAAATTTCATCTTCTTGCAGATAAAAGGACTTAAAAGTCATCAAATTCCTTAACTACTTCAGTCCCACAGACCATCTGAGGGGATCATTCTTACTGATTTGTTATATTTTTACTTAATCATTAAAAGGCTCCCCCGATGAGCTGATTATAATCGAATATACTTACGACAGTGTTGCCTCTCATCTGAGCCATCTTCACAGTCTTCCTCATCATCACACACCCATACATTTGGGATGCACTCGCCGTCACTCAGACACTGGAAATGGCTGTTATCACACGTTACCTGAGCTGTGGGAGAGAGCATTTCATTATTTACACCTGCTGAATGAAATCCACAAATAGAAATTGACTGCTGATCAAGTACAGTTTTGAATTACTTGTACTTTACTTGTGCTTAATTAACTAATTACTTTGCAGATTACTTCACATATAAAACATATCTGTGGGTAAAATATAACAAATGCAGTGTTAGAGATTCAACCACATAGAAGCACTTTATCACAGTATATTTTCGCTGATAGCAGGATTTTGTTTCATTTCTTTCACCACTGCAAACCGTCTCATCTAACAAGCATTATACACGACGTGCTGTAAGACTCTTTGGTATCACATTGGCACATAAAATAAAGTAATTTAATGAGCAACTCACGGCAGTCACGTTCATCAGAGTCATCGACACAGTCTGATGTCCCGTCACAGTGCCAGTCACCAGGGATGCACCGACCTGTCCCGCAGCGGAACTGCCCCAAATCACATCCTGCACACAATCACAGTTTGACAGTTTCATTTCAAACTTCACATTTTCCAAAATGTGTTTTTCATTTTAATTTTTAATGGCTGTATTAATAAAAATAAAAATTTTAGTTGTAATCCTGTGTGTCATCCTGTACAAAAAATAAAAATCTATGACTTATTGAATGCTGTTTTTTTATATATATATTTATTGAAAAACATGCTGGCTGGGAAGACTTCCCCTCATATAGTCTGTTGATAACAGCATTGATGAGCCTTGGAGACAAGCGTGCCAGCCATCCACAGTTACGCAACCTTCACTGCACTCTTCCCAAGCCTCCTTTTGATGTTCTCACTGAGTGGCAATGGTAGAGATAAGGTACCACTACTCTACCTTCCCTGACGTTTTCCAGGAGAGATTGATTCAGGCAGCATAGTTCAGAGGCAGAGCACTCCATCAGACCCGCTCAAATAGGAATGTGAAATTCTGATGGTCTCTTTGACAGCCTGATTTATGGTGCATGCTGTCTGAAATGTAATTGGAATAAATAGTGGTACTGGGTGGTACCGCAACCACTTCAACCCAAATTCTTCACAAGAGGAAGTGTGAGGTGGTGATTGGTGGTGCATGCTTAGGGTTGGGGGTCTGTCTCTGTCCTGTCTTATCCAGCATTTTGAAAACATTCTTTCTCCTTGATCCAATAGCTTATTACAATTTGCAACATAGTAGGAGGACTTGTCTAAAATCCAGTGTTTAGTAACCCATACCATGGCTGTAGAATTTCACAACTGTGGTTTGACCACAAGGAAATATTTTTATGGCTCCATTCAGGTCTAGCTGAGTGAAAAGGTGCCTGTGAGGTGAGACAAGACAACAGCCAACTGAATCGTGGCAACAAATGCTATGCAAAGGAAACACACACTATATTTAGACCCAAGAGTTTATTATTCCTTTGAGTTATGTACTCTATTAGGGATAGATCACTTCCACAAGTGTTGTGTGGTCACTGCCTGTGCCACTGCACTAAAATCCTGGTGTACGTTGCTTTCTTGTCTCCAATTAATGGCTTTACAACCAACTCTAGAAACACAGGCAGCATTTTTAACTCTGCCAGCAGCTATCCAGGAAGCAAACCTTTTTTCCTGCTCAGTTTACTAATGATACTATTACTATTTACCCTAATAAGAAGACGTGCATTTAGTATACTGACTGAGTGGTTGTCTGTGCAGGACAGGAGTTTCAAAAACAGAAAAAATGCTTCATTAAGAATTCATAAAGATGTATGGAATGCAAAAAATAGACAAACGAAATTCAATGATCATCACACTGCTTACACACTGACGCTTCAGAATTAGCTACCTAATAACACATTCAACAATGTATAACTCGGAGAGACCAACCAGTTCTTTTATACTTTAACACTGTGACTACATGTTGCTGCTACTACTAAACATTATATAACTGAAAGTACATTTTTCATGCTGAACATTTACTTGCAACAGAGTCTTTTTACATTTATATATTTGACCTTATCTATTTAAAGAGTTGTAATATTTCTTCTACCACTGGAAAAGATCAAGATGTGTGTAGGAGCCATACATGCAGCCCTAGATTGACACCTTAAAACCATGTGTGCCAGGAAGAAACCAATCTACCGGAGGCTTTCAAATGCAGCCACTGTTTCCTGACGGCATTAATTCTGGGAAAGGTGACAGATACCGCACACTGAAGCTGAACCTTTAACAGCACTATGTTGTGTTAGGGTTCTTCTTACATTCTCAAAAGAACGTCTTTGGAACGTTTTTGTAAAGCCTCAAATTTCTGCTGTCAACCTGACAAAGTCAGTGAAAATTAAAGACGGTAAAAGCAAAGGTGCCATTAAGAACATTTTTTTAGTGGGAGGGGGGTGATGATGAGTGTTTTCCATTAAGTGTTTTAGCTGAGGCTTTTGTGTAACGTTGTTGTTGTTTTCCTTTCCTCTTCCTTCTGGTTTTGTCTTTTCTAATTAGCAACTTAAACCCACAGCAGGAGAGACCACTGCTCTGTCCGAGGATGTAGATAAGAACGCCCAACAAAGAAGCGCAGTAGTGGAATTTTCCTTAGAATGAAGCCCCTTAAACACCTTAAACCCCACTGTGAAATTACAATGGCACTACAGAGGTGTGAGCAGGGATGTGAACTCGTAACTCAAAGTGTCACTCTAAAAAAGTAGAGGACAGTATGGCTTACTTCCTGCACTAAGGTAGAACACAAGTAAAACATACTGTATGCCACCTTCTCACAGCCACCCATTAGGAAAACACCTGTCTGTCCACTGCTGGTGAAACATCTCTTGTCATGTGGGGCGTCTAAAAGGGGTCTTCAAGCTTTCATCAATGTCATCTTGTTTTGGTGCGACCCTCTGCACTCAATGAATGTGTGTGGAGAAAAGTTGAGAAAACGGCTGCTGGCAGCATGAAACGCTGGGCCCGTCCATGCTGTCAGAGCGAAGTGCTGCTGCCCATTTCATATGGAAATCAATGCAGCAGAATGCAGTCAATTGCCAAACAAGTGACTTTGGCTCTTACTGCTACACTCAAAAACAGCTAAGAACGGAGGGGCTTTGGCAGTGGCATATGAACAAAAGGAAGGCATAAATAGAGCGAGGAATAAAGCTGTGGTCTGGTTGGAACTGAGGAATACTCAACATTTTGATGCATGCTTTAACAAAACAGTAGGTGAAAAGAATCATAAATGAAACTGTCACAATACAATAACACAGCTACTGGACATCTTATTTCTCCTCTGTACTGTGAGTCACAGCTCACGAGCAGCTGGTTGGAGGCTAAACTCCATCCTCAGTGTCTTTACCATAGAGTGGGGGAGCTACAAAAAGGATTTGCTCTCGATTTGTGTCAACTGTGTTCCAGTTTCTAATGCAGTGTTACTGCTGCACACAGATTTAGGCTCCTACACTGGAAAGACGCTTGGCCATGCGCGAGGTTTAAGGTGCACGTGCTGGGCAAGTTTGTGCGTCTTGAAAAGTTTGAACAAGACGGAAAACATTTTTATTGACGTCATTGCAGACGGAAACTAAAAATAGGTTTGGCCAAATCAAGACAGATTAGATTAGCCCCATGTCTTCCAATTACATGTTGTTTGTTCAGTATCTTTTTAAATTTTTTTTTTCAAATTTAAATAAAACCACTTAAAATGCCATTAAAGTTCTCACTGTGCACCTAATAGGCTATTACGATTTCCTGGAAAATGATTAATGGAGAAAACATCTTAATATGCTGACAAAACATGCACAGAACAGCAGAAATGGCAGAGAGTAGTTAATAAACCAGCACCGTGAAATCTTCCCAAACTGTCACATTAGTTATTAATGCCAGAGTAAGCATTCAATAGTAGTATCAAGCTCAAGGCCTGGATAATGTTTTCCAGAAGGTCCTGGAAGAAACAGTTATCAAACTAAAGGATTTTTGTGGAGGATCAGGAAGAGATTAGAAAGTACCCTGCCCCCCCTCATAGTAAAACAAGCTACCACCAATCTTACATTTTAAGTGACAAAGCAGACAGATTCCAGGAAGCACTGCCAACCCATGTGGTACAACATTATTCAAAATTCAGGTTAAAGATAAATGAATATTATTTAAGCAGTCAACAAATCCGAGCTAATGATCGACATGTACGTGCTGACTAAGTTTACTGGATATCTGCTGTTTTTCTCAAGTCATCATTTTCTACCCTTCAGCTGTCATCAGCAAAATTCATCTTCAAGCTGTGTGTAGCTGCCAAGATTCAAAGGAAATGCCAAGTGAATTTTTAAAATGCTACAGTCTCAGTGTCATACAGTACAAGTTATATTGTCTTTTTGGCATTGGCAGGCCACATTTTCTGCCTTTTAGCCAGTGAGGAAATAGGTCTGGGATATTTCATAATAGTAAATGAGAAAGCTGTAGCATTGACCTTGCTTTTGATACATTTTTTTAAACTTCCAAACTGCTCCTTCCTCGGTTAGAAATGATTCCTTTCTGCAACAGCTGCAGTGTAATTAGTTGCTTGATTCACACTAAGGAGCTTACATACTAAGGGTTGAGCAAAAAGAAAGCAGATTACAATTTGAGAAGTAAGATCTAGCTGGGTTCCTAACACAACAGACAAGCATGAGACTGTCACGAATAAAGAGCAGTCTGTGAGCTTTTTTGTCTGTCTCCCTCGCTTACATTAGAAAATAAAGTTCTTTCTGGGGCTGGAATCCGAGCTGAATCGGTGGTTTGCTGCGTAAAATCTGCTCCACTGAATGAGATTTGTACCAGCGGCCCACAGTCCTCACAGATTGCCTGTAAGTCACATGCTCTTTTCTGTTACCTAGCAACAGTAAAGCTCAGGCAAAAGTTCCTCAAGAGAACTTCCAATCTGTCTGAGGAAGGCTTTGTGCTCAACCTTTAAAGTAATACTATGTGGCAAGACATTTAGCTCTACACACAATTTTACTTAACCTACCGGCTGAATCTGAAAATACAGTGTCATTCTGTGCGCAGGCATTACAACAAAGGCTTTTAGAGTCATCAGTAAGATTATTTCCATGTGTTTTGCTCTTTAATATTCCATCAAACATGATTAACTTCATATGCCTTTAATTCAGCTTCAGTTATCTATTATTTTTTATGAGCAACAAGTGCACTGGAGGGGGATCACTTGCAGCACGACAGCTCTGCAGTTCCTCAATGAGTCATTCAGCCAACATCCTGTGTGGGCAGCAAGAAAGTTAAAAAAATAAAATAAAATGAAATCATACTGCTTACCTTCAGAGTGGCACAATTTAACACAGCATATAAGGACAAGAAGGAGGTTAAGTAGCAGTGCTCTCCACATCCTGGCTGGTCCGTCCAGCTCCGCTGTGCAGATGGAGGAGCTGTAAGGACTGGGACTGGGATGCTGTTGCTTTCCTCTGTCTTTCTTGGCCCGCTAGTTGATGAAAAGGGGCGTGCACAAAGGCCAGGACAGCCGCTCCCCCAACCCAGCCTCGGCCCTCAGGATAAATCCCTCTGGGCCCTGGAATCTGCATAATGCCATGCAGGTCCGACTCGTCCCGAGTGCCAGTGATTTTTCACTCTCAGCGGGCTATCACTGTGATTTTGTCCAACGTTTGGGAATAAAAATGGGTGCCTACTGGTTCTTGGGAGAAAAATAATGAGTGGATAACTAAATAAAAACATCCAACTACAAGAGGCTTTCTATTAGGGCGTCCAGAAGGCCCAGGCAAACAGCGTAAGCCCAGTACGGTTGGGTAGAGGTCAAACAAGGACCGCTGTTGCTTATTTTATACGCACATATGACGAGAAAAATGTACTTTGTTAAGAGTCTTTGTGACGGTGCTTTGCAAAACATGCACTAAGAGGTTAAACGCTTTCATTAAATTATCGAATTCCTTTCATTAAAGGAATTATAGTCTAATAATCCTCCAAAGATTTCAAAAGTAAATCAAAATTAAATGTCACAGGAAAATACAATTATCGCTTAACATTATTTCAAAAAAACAAAAACAAAAAAACTCCCAACTGTGGTGGCGGCCGGTAAGAAGCTCAACACCGCCCTCATGCGGCCGAGCAGCGGGACTACCGTTACATCAGCCGCTGCGTATAAATCAGAGGAGAGGGCGGCTCAAAGATGGTTGCCGTTAGCGACGGAGCAACTGAAACTGGTGAAACTTAAAGATAATTTCAATGAAAAGAGCGAAGGAAAAAGACAGCTAAGTGTTTGTAGTGTATTTACCCAGCATGGAGGCTCCACAGAGCAACGCAGAGAAATCCATGCAGACGGAGGGAAGCGCTGTGGAGGTGTGTAAAAAAAAATGTGAGGGCCCCAGTCTGTACAAGTTATTCTCAAACTAATACTAGTTAGCCGTTTCTTGACCACGCTTAACTGCTACTGTATTACTTAAATGTGCAATTTAAATGAATTAAGTAAATAAATACTTGTCTTCAAACACGCCAGGCCGTTAAACCTTTGCTATCTAAAAATCTTTTTCATGTTCAGTAATGGAAAGTTGCTGCATTGAGTTTGTGGAGTACTTTAATTTACTCCACAAACAACTTCTACCTATAGTCCGCTACATTTAACAGCTATAGTTAATAGCACCTGTTTATAAAGTAGCCCTAGTTAAAATACACTCACCAGCCATTTTATTAGGTACACATTGCTAGTACTGGGTTGAACCCCCCTTTTCCTTAAGAGCTGCCTTAAGTCTTTGTGGCATAGATTGAACGAGGTGCTGGAAACATTTTGGTCCATATTGACATGATAGCATCTTGTGTGATCTGCACATCCATAATGTGAGTCTCTCATTCCACCACATCCCAAAGGTGCTCTATTGGATTGAGCTCTGGTGACTGTGGAGGCCATTTGAGTACAGTGACCTTTTTCAGTACAATTTGAGATGATCTGAGTTTTGTGACATGGTGTGTTATCCTGCTGGAAGCAGCCATCAGAAGATGGGTACACTGTGGTCATAAAAGATTTGGACATGGTCAGCAACAATACTCAGGTAGGCCGTGGTATTTAAATGATGCTCAGCTGGTACTAAGGGGCCCAAAGTGTGCCAAGAAAATATCCCCCACACCATCACACCACCACCACCAACCTGAACCATTTATACAAGGCAGGATGGATCCATGCTTTCATGTTGTTTTCACCAAATTCTGACCCTACCATCCAAATGTTGCCTGGTCTGATGAGCAGAAACTCATCAGACCAGGCAACATTTTTTCAATCTTCTGCTGCCCTATTTTGGTGAGTCCATGTCAATTGTAGCCTCAGTTTCTTGTTCTTAGCTGACAGGAGTGGCACTCAGTGTGATCTTCTGTTGATGTAGCCCATCTGCTTCAAGGTTCAACATGTTTTGCATTCAGTGATGCTCTTTTGCATACATTTGTTGGTTACTTGAGTTACTGTTGCCTTCCTATTAGCTCGAAGCAGTCTGGCCATTCTCCTTTGACCTCTGACACCAACAAGGCATTTTAGCTCAGGGAATTGCTGCTCACTGGATATTTTCTCTTTTTTGAGCCATTCTCTGTAAACCCTAGAGATGGTTGTGTGGGAAAATCCCAGTAGTTCAGCAGTTTCTGAAATACTCACTTAAATCTCCTTTCTTCCCCACTCTGGCGATTGGTTTGAACTTCAGCAGGTCATCTTGACTATGTCTACATGCGTACTTGCATTGAGTTGCTACCATAATGCTGCCTTAATGAGCACTTAAATAGGTGCATCTAAAAAAGTGGCTGGTGAGTGTATGTTCCAAATTCAAACAACTAAATTGCAGAAGTAATAAAGCCATAAAAAATAATAGGGGTCATTTAACTGACAATACTCTAGCCAATAGCCTCATGACTGCCCAGTTACAGTCAATGCAGTGAACTGGTCTAATAACAGCTTGACTAAAGTGGCTCACTTTGGTAATTTCTTGCCTCCAGTTATTTAAATATCAAATTGAAGCAGTTTTTGCTGCATATAAAACGTTTTGGTGCCCACCAAAGAGGTTTTGGCTTTCCACCAAAGGAAAAATTTTAACCAGTAATTTTTTTTTTTTAAGTAGGTTCAGTTTATTCAAGCTTAAAATGTTTTTTTTGTTTATCAAATGGGCAAAAACAACAGTAAAATCCATAAACTTCTGTTAACAAAGGTAACAAAGACTCTTTGCCTTTACTATATGAGGACAAAATCATGCTGACGTGCAGGTCTGAGCCAGGAAAAACCCTGATAAGGACTACTTCTCAAATATCGGTCTCAAAAATGAAGCATTTGCCAGCCTATTTTGCTGGAAAGTATAGCTCAATTCAAGTGTATTTACACAGAGTCCTCTATGAGCCCTTTGCAACAGAAGGGAGGAAAATCTTACGTTTCACAGGCAAAAATCCTCACACAGAAATAGACTCAGGATGGGCAGCCTCCTGCCTTGACAGATAGGTGTGAGAGAAGTTATTGTCGTGTTTTAACACAAGGTTTCTTACCTTTGTCCCCAGCATATGGACTGTATTCAGAAGTCACCAGAGAAACTTCAAAGTCTTCCCACGGAGGATCTAACAGAGGGAAAGATGCTGCGGTCCAGGATAGACGAGCAGTCAAGCTTGATCTGCATACTCAAAAAGAGAGCTGATGAGTTGCTTCTCCAATGTCAAGCCCTGCAGAAAATCAATACAGAGCTTGAGGACCAAGTAAGATGCTGTCAGAAAGAAAATGAAAGCGAAAGAAAGAAATCAGAGTTACTGGAGAAAAGATTTAGGGAGTTAGCTGCCAACAATCAATCAGTTATTGCTTTCATGGAGGAGTATAAAAGTCATAACGGTCAGTTAAAGCTGGAAAACAAAAAGCTGCAGTCAGAGAATGAATCGCTTTTCTCCCAGAAGTTACACGACAAAGAAGTGTTAGTTCAAAAGCTCAAGGAAGAAATCAAAGAGCTGACAGAGAAGTATGCAAACAAAGAAAATGAATATCGGTAAGTTTTTCTGACTCTTACCCATAATGCTGATCATCCAGTGTTAATGTATGGGCCAAACTAAACCACCAGGCATTTACTCCTTGTTTTATTCAAAATGTAATATTTTCAGCCTTTTTAATTATAAGCTGGGGCTTTGAGAAGTTGTAATTGAGATTTTTTTTTAAATCTCAGACTATTAAAAAATAATTCTTATTGGTATTAAGCAGTAATAAAAAAAAAAACTGTTGAATAACTATTTTCCTTTGCACTGATCATTTTAATGCTGTTTCTTTTTAAATCAAAGCCTAAGGGAGAAATTAGCTGGATGCCAGGCGAAACTCCTGGAACAAGCATGTCAGCATAAAGCCAAGGAAGCATCGCTACTCGATCAGCTGCATGATGCTCACCAGCAGCACAAAGATGCTGTGGACAAATGCAAAGGTGTGTAGAAAGTGTATAAATCTCTTCTCTACATTGCCACAAAACAGTTTGTAAACTTAATGATGTTCTTTCCGCAACCAGACCTGAAGCTGCAGCTACAAGAGGCTAAAGAACAGCACGCTTTGAATGAAATCAACGTGAGAGAAAGCATAACAAGTGTCACCAAGGAGAAGGACAGATTTTTGTGTCTTTCTATGGAAAGAGGCAAAGTAATACAGGTAAATTAAAAAGAGCATTGTTCTCACTAGAAAATCACACATTTGCCCATGAATGAAAGAATCACTTCATTAACATAGAAACTGGTGTTAAATACAGGAGAAACAGGAGGAAATCCAGCACCTGGACACAAAATGGAAAGAAGAGAAGAAAGCGCGGATGGAGGCACAGGACAGGTACAATGTGTACCAACAATGCTTGTGTTAGAGTGCTGAGTGTAACAAGTCTAACCCCCTGTTTCATGTCCCTCCCACTAGAGATGCAACACATCCTTGCCTCAAGCCAGCATTTTAAAATCATTGTCAATTAACTACAATGTTTAGCACAGCTGCATTATAAATTTTGTTATAGCTCGACTGCTGCTGGATTTTATGATCTCAGGTGTTACAGTCCTCGTGACATGTTTTATATTGATACTTTTAATTAAATTGACAACATGGTGCAACATGACCTTTTTTATGACACAAACAGTGAAGGGCAGAAAGTTTGATTATCTTAAATAACTGAAAAAGTTATGAATACAAAGGACTAGTTTGTAGAGTCCTCTTTCCTGCATGATTTGTATATTCCATCTATGGACTGCATCGCTTTTGTATACTAAAGGTAAAAATACTTGCACAAAGTATACACCTGTGCAGCCTCAATTTTAACTTCTTTGGCAAGCCTCCCCTCTCCTCCTGATGCATTTTAGGAACTGACACATCCTTCAGCATGGAGTATTGAGATTTGTTTTCAGGGTCACAAACAGGAAGACAGAGGGCAGTTGGGAGGAAGAGGCATAAATGAGAGAGATGAGAAAATATTTGTTGTATTTGTTCTTGACTTTCAGGTTTGAACAGGCAGCAGAAGCAGTTAACAAAGATGCAAAAGTGAAGTCTCTCCAGTATGCTCTTGATCAATCTGTGAGAAAGTTTGAGAAGCTAAAGGAGGTGTGTTGAAATCTGCAGTGTGCAAAATTTTTAGGGTTGCCCAAACAAAGGCTGTGAACATGCTCAAAATGTGTCATCTTTACAGGACTTTGATGCCTTCAAGGAACACAGTGCCAGCCTCCTTACACAAGAAAGGGAGCTGAATAAGAGGCTGCGCCATATGATAGGCTAAACCTGTGGTAGGTTTTCGAACTATGACTGTTGTTTATTAAAAGCACATACTTTTCACCAAGAAAGCGTACTTATGAACAGTGCTAAGGGTTGGGGGAAAAAAGCAAACAAGCCACGACAAAATGTATACAACACAATTAATTTTCCTTTTATTTCATCATCACTTTTCCAGAGAAATGGAACCACAACAAACATACTTGGCATGACACGTTAGAAGTTCCTCAGTTAGAAATTATACTGTACAAATGTTCATCTCGAAACTTTCCAGCCTCAGAGAGAAATCATTTATGAATGTTCCTCGGCCAGTTTCTCAGCCTTTTGGACTACTTCTTCAATGGGGCCCACCATGTAGAAAGCTTGCTCCGGCAAGGCATCATATTCACCTTGAAGAGGGAAAACAACAGTAACCGTTAGCCCATTAAGTTGATGCCATTTAAAAATGTTTTTATTTCAGTGCTGCACTTTACCTGCTAGAATGCTCTTAAAGCCTTTGATTGTTTCCTTCAGAGGGACCAGCTTGCCCAAATGACCAGTAAAGACTTCGGCTACCTGGAAGGGCTGAGACAGGAAACGCTGGATCTTGCGAGCACGAGCTACAGTCAGCTTGTCTTCCTCAGACAATTCATCCATACCGAGGATAGCAATAATATCTTGTAATGATTTATAGTCCTACAAAAAAAAAAAAAAAAAAAAAAAAAGTTTTTAGATTTTTTTTTTGTGTGTGTGGGAATT